>BQNB010010987.1:67020-82551 GCA_026074375.1 Tanacetum coccineum
TTAGCCGTTCCATTGGATGGACTTCATCTTGATGACAAGCTTCATTTTGTTGAGGAACCAGTAGAAATAGTGGGTCGTGAAGTTAAACGGTTGAAGCGAAGCCGGATCCGATTAGTCAAGGTTTGATGGAACTCCAAGAGAGGTCCTAAGTTCACGTGGGAACGTGAAGACCAATTCAAGAAGAAATATCCATACCTCTTCACCAAGACCGCACCATCATCAAAAGCTGCATCGTGAGCCTTGAGGACAAGGCTCGTTTAACGGGGGAAGTCTATAACACCCCGTATTTTTAAGTCATTGACGATGTCGATAAATATACTATTTTATTTTTAGTGTCGTACGCTTTTGCTTGTAATTTCATGTATTAAGTAAAATCGCGTAAGCTAAAAATTTGCGTTCAATGTAAACGGGCACTAAACAATTAAGCGTTTACATCAATCAAGTATTACATAATTATTTTAAGAATAATTATGGTCTTTGTTTATTTTATTTTTATCAGTTACGTAAATTATGTACGTTTCGCAATAAAGTACGTTTAGGCATACCCGGAACCACATTAATAAATTTACGCTTCAACAAATGCCTAATATTATTTCCATTGATCAAAAAGTTTATAAAATTTACCCATTGTTGTTGAAAAAGTGACGCACCTTTTATTATAAATAAGACAAGGACATACATGTAAACCTTTTATATAAAAAACTACACTTTTCATGTGACTTTATATTTTCAAAAGTTCAGTATAATACTTGCATTTTTTATTGCAAGATATATAAGCTAGTATTATAAAATTGGGGCAAGAGCACACAAAATTCATCAAGTGGTCTTTGTACATCTTTTACACATTAATAGCTAGCTAAGAATGTCCCTTTGACTAATGACAAGAATACAAGATCCCTAAAACCCTCAATGTGTTCTTGACTAACTATTTCACACTTTTTGACCAAAGACTTCCATATATACATGTATCCTAGAGATAGAAGTTCATAACAAGTCTTACACTTAACCATAAAAGATCAAAATCTCTTCCTTTGTGCCCTTAGCCACCCACGGCTCAAACCAACCTTAATACCCAATCCATATCAAATTTTATACAACCTATACACATCTACATACATCATTCTTAAGACATTCTAAGGTGTTTCCAAGCATTGGCTAATCATTTACAAGTGTTGAAGCAATAAATCAAGATTAGGGTTTTCATTTGGAAACTAGGGTTTTCTTGGTTATAATCTTGGGTTTAAAGTCTAAACAAGGGTTTAGCACTTATTTGTCATCATCCTACATCATCTCATTAAGGTTATCTAAAGCCCTTAACTTTTCATCTATATGATTATATGTATATGTGATGTTTATGTAGTGAAATCACCATTAGGATATGTTTAACTTGTAAACATGGATTTTTCTTGTAAATATAGTTTTATGAGCTTTTAGTCATGATATATGGACACTAAAATAAAGTCATAATGGAAGTAAAAGACTTGTACACTTATGGTTATGATGTAAAAGTGGTTATGGATGAACTTGTAGTAAAAAGTTACTTATGGAGATTATGGTTTAAAAATGTTGTTAAGGACTTAATGACTTGGACAAATGGACAAATTATGAACTCATGGACTATATGATATATAAGATATAGTATATTAAGAGTGTTGGAAAAACATGTGGAATTAACTTAGTAGAAAAGTATATAAAACAAACTATATAAACAAGTGTACATTCTTATTCAAAAGGGGCTGTTTTGGTTCGTGTACAATAACAACCATATTATGTACTAGAAAGATAGTACGACTTATGACGATTCCGAAAAGGTAAGAAACTTGTCAAACAGTTAAATAACGAAAAAGTTACGCTAATTACGCTAATCACGAGTTATAATTAATAAACGAATTTATAAAATAACTTTTATTAAAACAAATCAAAACAACAAGTAGATAATTTTAAACTTATTAAACACAATTTAAACTCAAAACAATAATATTGTGATCTGAACAATAATAGAATTATATGTGGTTACAAGTACTAAATAACTAGGGAGTTTCATAATGAGGCCTCTTCGGAGGTGGCGTATCGACGAGTTCTAGATTTACGATTTAAAAGTGTTCCTAGCACCTCAAACGTTCACTACATGCACCTCTTAATTATGATATCCCCGAAACGATAGTATATGTAACTAACAAGACCTGTAAATTATGTTAGTTAAACGAAAGTACATGACTTTATACGACCTAAATTCAATAGGTTTGCATTCTGACGATTTTGCATGACGCGTTATATTTGGATTATCAGAACTCCATGTGAGTTAATAAGGCCCCATATTTCTAATTTCAATGATTTATAACTTTGGGGTGGAAAACATGCTTTTGTTTTATAAATTGTGACGCAAGTGAATATTTTATATTGAAACGTGTTGCCTAAAGTAGCGATAACCCAAATTAAGCCATTATCATGAACTGTCAATTGCATAATGAAGTTGTGAATTTACATTATGTGAGCGAGCGGATGTTATGAATAGATCTATTTGTGATTGACCATGCCCCGTATGGGTGACTACTATCACCCTTCGGAACTAACGTAAGCATGTCGTGATAGGGGATGTTTCGGGTAAACACCCAATCGGCAGAAATTGCAGTATATATAAAATTGCAAGAAAGATTGTCAGAGCTTATTGTCATGAGCTTAGGTAATGTAATCGGGTTTTTGTGAATGTCCTGCATGTGTTTGAGCATTATCATGTGGAAAGTCTTGGCGGATGTCCTGCATAATAAAGATATATCAACTATGAATTCACCAACATTAATAGTTTAACATGTTGTTAAAGCACTGTTTTTAGGAGATTCAGTAATCATAAGGTGCCCAATGATCCATTGGCGATTTTTGTTTTGGGAAGTCAAGCTAAAGAATGTTGAATTATATTTTAGAGAAACTCATGTGTTTTTGAACCAGTATATTTATGTAAAATATAAGGAACAGTTAAAGCTCGGGCTATTTTATTAAATAAATCGATAAATCCAAAATGTATCAGTTTTAATTACGACATTTTTTGGTCGATCTATATCATACTTGTTATTGATCTATGAGTAACACGCCCCGGAATCCTTATTCCGCTGCGACCCAATTGGGGTGTTACAGATCTTCGGGTGGCGAATCGACGTAGTAGCTGATTGACGAATTAAAGTAACCTAGCTCCTCATACGTTCCACTAACATGACCTCTTAAATTATTATAGCCCGAATGATAGTAATGATGTAACTAACAAAGACCCTAAATATGATGGTTATTTAATCAAGTGTTGGTAGGTGTATACGTCCTTAAATTTAAATGTTTTTGCATCATACGATTATTCTGACGCATTTATCTGTGATATTTCGATATCAGAACTAGTGAGTTCATAGCCCGATATCTTTACTAATTTCAATGATCTAAATCTTTGGGGAGGTAAACTCTTTGTTGTATAAATTGGACGCAATAGAATATTTTTATATTGAATACGTGTTTGACCAAAGTACGATAACCAAGTTGAACCCATTATCATGGACCTTGTTCACTTGCATAGATGTAGTAGTGAATTACATATAGTGAGCGCGAATGTTATGATATATCTATTTTGGATTGACCATGCCCATTCGGGCGTTGACTACAATCACCATAAAGCGAACATATAGCATGTCGGATTTGGGGGTGTTTCGGGTTAAACATCTAATCGGGCAGAAATCGCAATATATATAATATTGCGAGAAATATTGTTGAGCTTCAGTGTCATGAGCTTAGGTAAATGTAATCGGGTTTTGTGATGTCTGCATGTGTTGCATTATCCCCAACGGGAAAGTCTTGCGGTCCTGCATATTATGATTTACCAAACCTATGAATTCACCACATTAGAGTTGATTTTTTAAGCAATGTTTTACAGGAGATCAACTAAGTCATAAGTGCCAAGAATACATTGGTGATTTTGTTTTGGGATGTCATGCTTAAAGAAGGTTGTATTATGTTTTGGTAACCTCATGTGTTTGAAACTCAGTATTCCTTTGTAATAATATAAGGAACAAGTTAAAGCATCGGGCTAATTTGTATCAATATTTTGTTAAATCCAATGTATCGTTTAAAATAACTTTTTGTCGTTCTATAATAACTTGTATTATTTGAGCTATGAAGTAACATGCCCCGGAGATCCTTATTCCTCTGTTCCTCCTGCGACCCAATTGGGTTGAGTTTTCAGATTGGTATCAAGAAGCCAAGTTATAGAGAACCATGTCAAATGTTTTTTTGCTGGACTATAACCGTTTTTTTCAAAACATTGCATTCATAAACAGTGGTTTTTATGGGACACTAGTTTGTTTGCATAGTTAGTTACTAATGCATTCATAATTGAAATACGTGGTATAATATAATTACGTATATTACATAAGAGCTTTATATAATAATACTCATATAAGTATTTCTGCTGGTCACGAGTAGTTATGTCAGCTATTTCCGCTGTTACCTATACTTTTGTTTTACTCCTGATGGTACGATTTGGAGTAATCCATCTGAGGATCCTATACGAGGAGGCTGGCAGAACAGATGATAATCAGGCACCATGTTCTTCCAGAGTATGAACCTGATCCCATAGAGCTGGAAGGATCATGTACCTGTGTATATTCCGCAGCCTGATCATCCTGAGGACATAGTGCTAGCAGAGATGTGGCACCTAACACCTCACAACCACCATTCTTTTATCTCCACGTATCCGACCCGACCCCACGTACTAGAGCATATCCATGGCTCAGATAATAGCACCAACACCACCACCCAATCATCCACTACTCCCATCAAGGGACCCCAAGCACCATTGTTAACTATCCACTACCTGCACCATCCACTTATCCGCAGAGCTGATAATTCCCGCGGCTAACTCGCGCGCTTGGAAGAGGCTACCTACTTACTACTCCACAGACCCTAGTTTGTAGGTAGGAGACTTCTACTGCTGCCTGCTAAGGCTATAAAGGCAGCACAAGCCAGGACTCACTTATTGGCCCAATAGAGTCGATTTACAGTCTTCAGACACTATGGAGAACCAGGTTTTCGAGATACTGAGAGAGGATGATGACCGCCTAGAGAGGCAGACAAGAGGGTCATTTACCAGTAGAATGTTTCGCATTAGAGATAGTTCGAGTATACTAACTCCGACATCACAATGCCAAGAAGGATCGTGCAGCTGTAGAGCTGAGATTGAGGTATTGAGGCCGAGAGAGAGACTTGCTTACGAGCCAAGAGAGTATGGAGACCCGTCAGGCCGTTGGCTAGGTCTAAAGCTTACTACAGTGCATTAAGGCACAGTTACAGTATTATAAGACTGATGGCGTCGCCACGAGTGGCAACCAAGCTGCCAGATGATTTTGTAGTTTGCTATATCATGCGATCGCCTAGGCCCTGTAGGCTGGAGCATGCGTTAAACAACATTGGAGGAACACAGTTAGAGTTCCTAGATTTTGTTATGTTATGTAGCATACTATGCAGTCCTGTTAAGTTTTTTAATTGGTTACTCCCGCTAGCAGACGTATAGATCTTTGATTTTTGAATATTATTTCATTTCATGGATCTTGTCTTTGATTAGCTATAGTTTGTATAGCCTACTAAAGTTTACAGTAACTCCCTGGCTAAGGTAGGCTCAATGGTTGATTTTTTCATTTTGTAACCTAGCGATAGGGAATCATTGATGAACAAACAGCATCTTGTATAATTCCAGATTTATAAATGGAATGTATGTATTATGTTATGTCGATCTTGTGTTGGTTGTATTGTTTTCACTGTGTGATGTGATCTTATTTTATTTATGATGTCATATTTATGTCACGTTATGATTATATAAAAATCCTAATGGGTATTGTATTATTCTTGTGATTGATTAAAATGCACCAAATAGTAGCATAAGGTCAACACCAGTCACACCAGCCCAACAGCAACCACCATAACTGTTACTGATGCAACAACTTTATGCTTAAATTAAATCAAGAGTTGCTGCTGCACTGTCTTGAAAGCAGAAGCAAGAGAGTTAAGGAACTGTCTATGACAGCACTGGTTTCAAGACAAGGCCAGCACAATCTGTTACGCAGAATGCTCATATTCATAAATCCTAAATGCAAATCCTTTGGACTAAAGGTACTGAGGGAGTCGTCGGACTCACTCGATGGTTTGTAAAAATGGAGTTTGTGTTTAGCATTAGCAATTACACAACATCTTGTCAAGTCAAATTTGCGACTTGCACTCTACAAGATGATGCTCTTACATGGTGGAACGCCCATGTTAAGAACACTAACCCTGAAGCAGCTCATGCCAACATGGGGCAACAAGCACTGAAAGATAAATGATGACTGATAAGTAACCAGCCCGAAGGGGTGAGATCAAGAATATTGAGACTCGAGATGTGGAATCTTAAGGTTAATGGCACCGATGTGTGGGCCTAAAGTCACAATTTCAGTAACTAAAAACTAGCTTTGAAGTGTCCAGTATGTTCCCAAAAGATAGACAAAGATTGAAAAGTATAATCGGTGGCTTGCCCCCGATATGATACATGCAGTGTAAAGCTATCACTCCAAAAACCATGCAAGAGCTCATCGAGTTTACCACTGAGTTGAAGAATAATAAGACCCATGCTATGCTGAACTTCAGGCCGAATAGAAAAGAAGGTATGATGATCTTTCCAAGAACAATCAAAACCAACAACAACAGAACAAGAGGCAGAACACAAGCCAGGCCTACATTGCAGGCAATAGTGACAGGAAATCATACGTCAGGCCTAAACCTCTGTATTCCAAGTGTAATTACAATCATGAAGGTCCTTGTCCACCTAGGTGCAATAACTGCAAAAAGGTTGGCCATCTGGCCAAGGATTGTAGAAGCCGACCTGCAAATGCTAACAACAACAACCGCAACAACAACAATTATAGAATCATAGGAAATGGTTTGCTATGAGTGCGGAGCACAAGGACGTTATTATAAAGAAACTGCCCAAAATTGAGAAACAATGACCGTGGTAATCAAGCTGGGAATGACAGGGCTCCACGAAGTGAATGGTGGTTGGAAAGCGAGGCAGAACCCAGACAACGTTGTTAATCGGTAACATTCCTTCTAAACAACTCTCTATGCAAATAACTTATTTTGATACGGGTTCCGGAAAGAAGGTTTTGTGTCTACTGCATTTAGCTCCCAAATTGACATCACGCCATCTACCCTAGATCACTATTATGATGTCGAACTAGCTGACGGGAGAATAATTGGGTTAAACACTATCCTTAGTGGTTGCACATTAAACTTCCTAAACCATCCATTCAACATATAAACTTAATGCATTAGAAGCTTGTAAGTTCGATGTCTATAAATCGGTAGATAGTTGGCGAAGTACCAAGCGGTCATGTAATTTCCAAGAAAGAATGTTCACATCCCCCTGGAGAAATGAAACCTTAATCATACACGTGATGAAGTAACTAGGGAAATGATAACACGAATAAACATCATTTCGTGCCCAAAACGCATGAAGTACATGCAAAAAGGATTTCTATCTTTTTGGCGCATGTTACTGTCAAAAGAGGTTAAATACAATTCAGAGAAAAAAGTGACTTAGGGCGGTACCCAATAAGTATTGAGACTTTTCCAGACTTTCCTGAAGTATTTCCTGAGGACTTGCCGGGTCTTCCTCCGACTCGACAAGTGGAGTTTCAAATTGATTTGGTACCTGGTGCTGCACCTGTAGCACGGGCACCTTATCGATTGGCGCCTTCCGAAATGAAAGAGTTATCGGAGCAACTGAAAGAGCTGTCCGACAAAGGCTTTATAAGACCCAGTTCCTCACCCTGGGGAGCTCCGGTCTTGTTTGTCAAGAAGAAGGATGGATCATTCCGGATGTGCATTGACTATCGGGAATTAAACAAACTGACAGTGAAGAACCGTTATCCACTCCCCAGAATTGATGATTTATTTGATCAGCTTCAAGGGTCGAGTGTCTACTCGAAGATCGACCTAAGGTCAGGTTATCACCAACTGAGGGTTCGAGAAGAAGACATTCCGAAGACTGCCTTCAGAACTCGTTACGGCCATTACGAATTTCAAGTTATGCCGTTTGGTTTGACAAACGCACCTGCCGTATTCATGGACCTTATGAATCGGGTGTGCAAACCATATCTGGATAAATTTGTGATTGTCTTTATTGACGATATTCTGATATATTCGAAGAACAAGCAAGAACACGAAGAGCACCTTAAGCTAATCTTAGAGTTGCTTAAGAAAGAGGAGTTGTATGCCAAATTTTCCAAGTGTGAATTTTGGATTCCCAAAGTACAGTTCCTCGGTCATGTGATCGATAGTTAAGGAATTCATGTGGATCCTCCAAGATTGAATCCATTGAAGATTGGACATCTCCTAAGTCACCAACGGAGATTTGTCAATTTTTAGGTCTTGCTGGGTATTATCGAAGATTCATTGAAGGGTTTTCAAAGATCGCCAAACCAATGACTAAGCTTACTCAAAAGAAGGTTAAGTTTGTTTGGGGCGATAAACAAGAATCAGCTTTTCAAATGTTGAAGCAGAAGTTGTGTTGTGCACCAATCCTTGCATTACCTGAAGGAAGCGAAGATTTCATCGCATATTACGACGCTTCAAAGAAAGGTTTGGGCACTGTGTTGATGCAAAGAGAAAAGGTGATTTCTTATGCATCACGCCAGTTGAAAATAACAGATTTTAACTACATATTAATACCAATTCTATACTGCTTATTCAACTATAAGCAAATTCAACAGCTTATTTAACTCTTCTTATGAAACACATAACCCACAGCTCTATTCTACCAAAAACAGAACAGAACAAATATAAAAACAAATAAAGAGTCCATTGGCTTTCCATCCCTTAGAACAGGAAAGTGACACCACTTATTGTGGGGCTTATGGCTTAATCCACATAAGCTCAATCTCAAAAACACATCAATCCTAAGCTAACCTAATGCTGACCATCAGCTCTAAAAACCTCTTGGAGTCTCAGCAGCCATCCAACTCCAAAAGAGACTCCAAGCCTTGAACATAATAACAAACATAAACACCAAAATTTTCGACAGAATTTAAATGTAACACGAATTATTATGAAATTATACTTTTATTTAAAAACTGAAATAGAATCTCTTACAATACGAAATGAAATGAAATTAAAATTACATAAAAACTTCTAACAACTTGAATCGAAAAATTAAACTACTAACAAAAATAAACTAAAAATTAACCACTAAAATTACTACTCCCGTGTGCTGGAATGAGGGGGGGTATTTATACCCTAAGCTCGAGCTCCTCCCATCTTCTAGGTCCTTCTTCTCGCTTCAATCTTGGCCCTCCATCTCTTCTCTTTCTTTATATCTTAATCTCGATCGTTCGATCTAAAGATGTGTTAAACCCTGATTATGACGTGGATACGGATGTGTGTTAGATAAGTGAGGTGTATACACTCCACACACGCACATCCGGCGGGGGCGTTGGGCGTGGTATCATCTCAATTTGCCAGGGTGGAATGGGGCATATGGGGTTTAATTGAAAGCGATGGATGGGTTTAGGATTGATGAGGGTTCATGTAACCTCAATGGTTTAATTTGTGGTGTGGGTGCATAAAAAAAAAAAAACAAAAAAAAAAGGGTTAATGAACTAGGGTTCATGGTGTTCTTGGTGGATTCGGGTGTGTTCATGTGTGTGTGAGTGAGTTAAATTTCATTTGGGTAAAAATGAGTGAATAGTAACTGTTATTAAGTTTATTAACTAACCGGGTAGTGTAGGGTTGGTGACGGGCTTAGGTCGTTTGGCGGGGTATTTGGCTGAGATTGGTTTAGGAGGGAAGAACCACAAGTGTAGGTATTTGACCCTGTATAGACCCCGCGCTTTTTGCAACTTAGAGTCATAACATAACCGGCCTTGTGTTTGGCAACACTATTTAAAGTTGTAAAATAACTTTTGTCAATTGCATATTCATGCCCTTGTTTATATAAAAACAATGGAATGGGGTATTTGGTTGACTTGTGGTTTAGCTGCAGTTGACTGGAGAAGGCTGAGCAGATCTCTCTGGCTTCTTGCGATCACTCAACCGTTCTCGTGTCCGCTTTTTGACTGATTTCTTGTGATATCGACAAATCCATACCTGCACACAAAAACTCAGATACAAGCACATTTTTGCCATTTTTGATCCGTTTTGGGTTTTATTGGGCCTTTTTAAGCATAAATAGATATGTGTATTCTACACTTATCAAAATTCCCCAAACTAAACGATTGTGTGTCCTCACGCAATATCACATGCCTTATAACCAAATACCTCGAAAATTCCCCAAACTAAACCTTTGAAAAGTAGCAAAGAGTTTTGTTTTTAAAAAGATCACAAGTATAAAACACCGTCTACTCCCATTTTCCTAAATTTTTATCCTTGTTTTTATGATATTTCTCGATTATTATCCTTACCAACTACAATCTTATTTGCTGTAAGGACATAATGCAATGGTTTTTCATTCACCACATTGTAATTGTTTAGCGGATCATAGAACAAAAAGCACAATTAAGTGTCTAAAAGATAACTTCATCATCCCCGATTTTTCACTTTTCCCATGCTAAGCTTAAAAACAAGATCATCGTTAATTACAAGTCATGACACTAAAACACTACTCATAAATACTAAACTGTTGTACTTACTTTTCCTCCCAAAATCCTACTTATTGTATCTCAGGATTTACTTAAGTCATATACCCGAAGCTCTTTAAGACTTTTGTTTAGATATCACTATTAATTCGCTAAAAATAAAGCGTGATGGAAAGAACTCAATAATATAGCTTCTTAGCCCTTTTCAAAAGATCAAATGCAATCGAGATTTGAGAAAGTCCACACCGGGCCGAACCGAACATTTTTGGCTTATATTAGTAGCTACTTAAGCAAGGCACATTCATGTCATATACCCTAAGGCTCTTGATTAAGACAAAAAATGGAACCAATCTTATTTGCACCATATACCCTTAGGCTATCTATATAAGGCAACAAAATAAACAAAAATTTAAGCAACTTAATTAAACCTCAGTCCCTTTTAGTAGGCTACAACATCGGCCACGCCTCCGACACTATGCACAAACCACTATATCGACTTCGGATTATATAAGTAAAAACCGGTGCCTTTTATCTCGATAGCCACATCGATAGCGAGTGCGACAAGAGGTTATTTCTAGCTTATTATGACACCCTACTCTACCTTATATGAAAAATCCCAACATCCGGCCTACGCCTCCGACACATGAAGTAATCTGGCAAGAATACTTATTTATTATATTTTTGTATTTTTAAGCCAAATTAAGTATTCCTGATGTATACTTATCCTAATACAAGAGGAACTAAAGAAAACTCATTAGCAATATTAACCAAAAAACCATACAACTTTATTTATTAAACATTTATATATAGAGGTGAAACAAACTAATGGGAGAAAAAGCCACAATTAACACATATGAGCTTGAAAGAAATCCAACTATTCTACGTTTAATGTCATGACTTATAAATAACACTATCATTTCTCGTTCTTCACAAAAGAAATTTTGCAAATACTTAGCTTAATAAAATCCAACTTGCCATATTTAAAATCTACTTAGATTAGCACAACATCATTTACTCGACCACACGAAATTAGAACAAAGATTCAAGTCTAGCATGTTAAAGTCTATATGAGACTAGCATAAACTATCATCATTAATTGTTAAGGAAGAAAGCTAGAACTCAACACATTCAATCGGGTCAAAAATTACTTCTAATCTTACCAGGCGCAAAAACCTTACATTTTTGTCTGATTATTATTATTATTTTTTTTCTTTTTTTATTTTTTCTTTTAATTAAAAATTTAAAATTTTTGCATATATTTTGTGGGAAAAACGGTACGTTAGACAACACAAAGCCAAGCACATTAAATCGGATAGATTCCTCCCCAAACTAAAATGCGAAACTAGACTCCCAATGTTAATCGTGTTGCCCACGAAAAATCTAAGCCGTTTATTAAGTAGACAACGATATATTCGTTTATTTCGATAACAGAGAAAGGATATTAGATCTCCCAAACTAAAATTATCCCCAAATGAATGAGAAACTCGAGTGCACCGGAATATAGTCTGCTCGGACACGAGAGGATTCTGAAAATGTTGGGTTTAATCCTTCCAAATCACAACACAGACAACAAACAACGAGAAATGAAGAGGATGGGCCCCACAACATCACAACACATTAGAGGTTAGAAAATTAAATAGAAAGAAAAGGATAAGCATGAGGTGAACTCCCACGAACGCGGCTTTGTTTTTTTATTACCGAGATCGCAAGCACTACTCGATCCTTGAATTCATTGTCCTTAGTGGAGAGCAAATAGAAACTTTCAATGAAACTTGCCACTTAATTGTGTAGGATTCAGGATCAAAAACTAAATTCCACTCTAAAGGAAAAAAAGAAAGGAAATCCTTATGTAAGTGAAGAAATGGAAGAAAATTCAAATGATAAATCGCAAAAAGGAATTGAATCTCTCAACGATATAGAGGAAACGGCTTCTTACTTTTGGTAAAGAAATTTAAGCACAGCATTCTTCAAACAATTCATCCTGGTGGGTTCTGGGGAGGTAAAAGATAATGGAAGGTTTTTAGAAAACTAAAAGAGTCCCGTAGGAAATGTTCTCTTTTAAATTTCTCCCTCCAATTTTACAAGATTTTAATCATGAATGGCATGAATAAACAAGTATTACCTGGTTTGAATACTTTTGTCCTCGTTCGAGATAATCTCAAGATGAACACTAAGTCCGACAACTCCGCAAGTGAAATGCGAGTCGGAATCTATACAAAGGATGTGGTAAAATCTACTTGATTTGGCGGTAGAGTCAAATGAAATGGGTTAAATCTTTTCCAAGTCTCCTTTGGATTGGAGAGAATGATCATTAAAATCAATGGAATATCAAAAGTGATCTTCTAATCGGCATGACAATGGTATCAATTGAGAACAGCACTTGAGATTTCATCTACTTTTTACTGAATTCTTAACTTCTTTAGATGAGAAAGAGGTTTTGGTTTTTATGTAAGAACGCTATCCAAGAGACCAATTATCTTTTTCCTTATCGTAATTCGATTCATCATTTTTCCAAAAAATCGGACCAACTAGAGAATCTCACATCGTGTCTTCTCCATGAACCAACCTTTCCCGGTGAGAGTAGGGAAAGATGAATTGCAACATAAAACTTCAAGGTGGGTAGGGAGGTAAGATCAATTCCCGGTGGATTGATCTTTTTTCAATATGATCTGTCCTAACTTCACTTGCATCCGGTGAAGACTAAGTGTTGGGAGAAGAAGAAGACGTAATCTCGACAACCTATTATTTTCTTCAAAGATGCGGATTCCAGTTGCAAGATCTGAGAACTTTTCACTCGAATTCGAAAAGAGATTTTGAGGTAATTTGAAATGTTTTCTTCTTGAAAGTCCTTTTTAAGAATGGAAACATCATCACCTGGTGGTAATGAGTTAGGAAGAGTGAATTCATCGGTGGAAAGTTCCCTCGAAAATAAATCTCTAGTCTCTTCAATCGGAGAAGAACTAGGAAAAGAATCATTGTATAGAATACATGGACTCCACTATACAATCTGTTGCAAATAAATGCCTTAAAACCAATGTAATTCGTAAACGTAAAAATAATCAATCCCGTGTTGATATTGATTCAACTTATTGAATACCATAAGTTTTCGAATTCTCACTTTGTCATTTCAACGTTAAACTTTCATTTGCCATCACGAAGGATCAATTTTATCATCGTAAACACGAGAAAAGAAAAAAATAAATAGTGAAAAATAACAAAATGAATGATGTCATAAAATGACCCTAAAATACGGAATGTTACATAATCAACAACTACGAAATCGGCCGGGTACGTAAACTTTCCTACGGGAACAAGCACATCCTTACAAATCCCATCCGGTCGACAAAGTTGATGGTTAGCTAACTCGAGAGTCATTTGGGTTGATTCGAGGTTGGTAAAACCTAACCCATGAAAGACCGAGAGAGGCATTAAGTTGATACTAGCTCCTAAATCGGCTAAACCTTGACATTTAAGCTTTGAAAAATCACATGGTATGGTAAATCGACAAGAATCTCCCAATTTCTCGTGCAATTTCTTAAGAATTACGGCACTACAATTTTCACTCAACGGAGTATTAGCAAGTTCTTCAAGTTTTTCCTTATTAGCGCAAAGATCTTTAAGCATTTTTGTGTATTTCGGCATTAGAATCAATGCATCCGCAAGAGAAATATTGAAATGAAGTTGTTTAAACATTTTCCAAAACTTTTGAAGTTGAACCTTGTCTTTATCTTGCCTTTTTTCTACATTTCTTCTTTCCGGGTAAGGAAGCTTAAGTTCATATGTTTTAGGACAATTGACATATCCTTCTTGATTCACTTTTGTTATTGTTTGAGAATTTGTCTCTTGAACTTTTTGGGTTAGAGGAGGTGGGACAGGATCCGTTGACGTCTCCTCTACCGCATCCGGATTAACAAATAGATGAGGCATAGGAATAGACGGCCCTTCATAAGAAACTCCGCTTCGAGTTGTTATTGCCTTGGCTTCGTTCCTTGGATTTGGTACGGTATTGCTCGGTAAGGTACTTGAACTTAAAGCTTGGTTGGTATTGCCTAAATCATTAATCTTGGTGCAAAGGCTTGTTAACAAACTTGTAACATTTGTCATTTGATTTTGCAAACCTTGATTTTGATTTTGCACATTCTTTAATATCGCATTGTTTGCTTTGACGTAGCTTTCAAAATCCGTTTTCAAAACACCATTTGTTGGAGGTTGGTAAGGTAAAACTTGATTGGTTGGTGGTTGGTATGGTGGAGCTTGATAAACTTGATTTTGGTTATTTTGACGGTTTTGATTAAAATTTCCTCCACGGTTTTGGTTAACATTAGAATTGGTTCCTTGGTATCGATTTTGGTTATTTTGGACATTCGGTTGATTGAAACCCGGTGGTCTCATTTGATTTGCCAAATTGGAAGGTTGGTTTCTTTGAAGAAAATTGCCAATGGCTGTGGTTTGTTGAAATTGTTGGATGTTGTCATGAAAAACGGGAAAATTGTTTCCACCTCGGGTTAACGGACAATGGTTAAAATTATGATTCGATGGGTACGGGAGTAGTAACCACTAAGGCTTTCATTTCATTCATCATTTGTTTCATCTTGATAGTCATCTTATCCTCGAGAGAAACGGCTATTTGTTGAATATCGAAAGAATTATTAGAAGTAGAAAGAGGAGCATCCGTACTCACTCTTGAATCACTAGCACGACTTCTTGAGTAACGCACTTTTGATTTACTTTCGATTATGGCTAAACCATCACGAAGCATTTTGTCTAAAAAATTGCCACCCGCGACGGAATCTAAGGCATCTTGATCGTTGGAATTCAGAGAATTGTAAAAAGTATCGAGTTGGTGTAGTTCCGAGAAGCCATGGTGAGGACATTGATGAAGGAGTCCTTTAAAACG
>BQNB010010988.1:0-29196 GCA_026074375.1 Tanacetum coccineum
AATTTAATATACTACCGATACACTCATATAATTTAATACCGATACCAATGCTCTAGAAAAGGCGACAAAGACCATACGTACACACCCGTAACGACGAAATAGACACACATGACTGCATTCGAACCTTAACTCGAGAAAGCTAAAGGTATAAATTATCTTGGGTATCAAAAATGGATACCCGAATTCCTAAAGATCTAAAGGCGAACTTCATATTTTTGGGGTGGAATTTTGAGGGTTTTTGTGCTAGTCATATAAATTTCTATCCATGAGACGCTATTAATACTTGGTTTTTATCGGTATGTGTCATAATATTTTTAAAATTTTGGTCAAAATTACTTTTTATGCTATGTTTTGATATATTACCTATCATTTTAAGGACAAAGCAAATTGCAAATAAAAGAATAGTTTCTAAGGTTTATTTCCCCCTAAACTTAAGTTGAACATTGTCCTCAATGTTCTATAGAAGTACCCGTAAAAATGAATAAATGGAAAAGAAAACAAGTAAAAGAAACTAGTACTTCCCTGATTTGCTCAATAAATGGAGAAGAAACATACGATAACTGGTTAAATCGTCCTCCAAGAATCATCCAATGAAAATTCCTAAGAACTTCCAAGCTCTTCTCATCAAATATAACCTGTAAATCAAAGACAAAGAAAACTACACCAAGCATAAAATCCATGGGTGAATGATAAATACAGCCTCATTAACTAGGTTTAGACTCTATGAAAGCAATAAAGATAGGATGAGTGTGTTAATGTAATTGTGGTTTTCTGCAGGTTTTTAAGAAAATTACAAATTCCAAAAATTATACAAGATTAATTTATAAAAAACTAATTAAAAATCAAATTTTCCTGTAGCAGACCTGGCGACGCCGTCAGGATTAATCCTGTAGCCGTCTCCAGGGTCTATAAAGAAGAATTTTTTTCTTTTCTTCAAAAATTCCTGCACGCAAGTTCCTAGTAGTTATTTCCTGTAGAAACCACAAAAATAGTTAACACAATCATATGACTCAAACAAACACATAAGACACACCTAAAATGCAAGAAAATAAAGGATTGTGTTGTCTCCCAATAAGTGTTTTTCTTTATTATTGAGTCTTTTAGCTAGACTCGCCCTTTTAGATAAATTTCTTTTAACCCGCGGCAAGGCTTTCCTTGCCATTTTGATTAAATGGTTCCTCATGATAATGTTTTACCCTAAGACCATTCACCTTAAAGCTTGCTCCAACACGGTTGAATAACGTAATAGTTCCATATGGATATGATTGTTTCACCGTAAAAGGACCAGACCATCTAGACTTAAGTTTTCCTAGAAATAGTTTTAATCTTGAGTTAAAGAGAAGTACACGATCACCCGTTTGGAATTCTTTCTTCTCCTTTAGACGATTATCATGCGACTTCTTAGTATGCTCTTTATACGTCTTGGAAGTCTCATAGGCTTGAAGCCTTAACTCTTCCAACTCATTAAGTTGATTGTTTCTTTCCACACCTACTTCAGAAAGATCCATGTTGCACATTTTCAATGCACAAAATGCCTTGTGTTCGATTTCAACAGGTTGATGACATGCCTTACCTTAAACCATCTTAAATGGTGTAGAATCGATAGGCATTTTGAATGTAGTCCGAAATGCCCATAATGCATCATCTAGTTTGTTCGACTAATTTTTTAGATTGCTTCTAATCGTTTTCTCTAAAATCCATTTGAGGGCACGATTAGTATTCTCTACTTGACCACTTGTTTGAGGATGGTATGCAGTTGAAAACCTATGAGTTACCCCATAACGTTGTAACGCCTTTTCTAATTGGTGATTGCAGAAGTGGCCTCCCCTATCACTTATTAGAGCCTTAGGGGTACCTAATCGAGAGAAAAACCTTTTCAAGAATTTGACAACCACTCTAGCGTCATTAGTTGGTAGAGCTTGAGCTTCAGCCCATTTCGAGAGATATTTGATTGCTACTAGAATGTACTTATTCCCATAAGAGGTTGGAAAAGGGCCCATGAAGTCGATACCCGAAATGTTAAAAACTTCACACACTTGTATAGAGTTTTGTGGCATTTCATTACGGGTGGAAATATTTCCTGCTTTCTGACATGCATTACATGCCTTTATAAATTCCTGAGCATCCTTATAAATTATGGCCCAATAGAAACCACATTCAAATACCTTTCTAGCCGTTGCGTTGGCTCCATGATGACCACCAACAGGTCCATGGTGACAGTTGTTAGGAATTAAAGGTCTTTACACTTAGAACTGCCAAGTCAAAAAGTTTGTACTGCTCAGATTATAAATAACAGTACTAACTGGTTAGTACTGGTAGAGTAAAAGTTAGTACTGCTAGTAATAACTTAATACTGGTGAAGAAGAACTTTATACTGCTGCATGAAGATTAGTACTGATGAAGAGTTAAACGTGTTTTGTGATATGTATGGACTTATATTGTATATATCTTATATAATTAGAAGATATGTTGATATATTTTAGAAGTTTAGAAGATTTGTACTTATCTTGTAAAACTCGGGGAGTATGAGATGTGAGAGATCAGAATTAAACATATTTTCAGATCCAGATTCATTGCTTTATGGGAGAGAGGTCATAGAGAATGTGAATTCTGGGTCCTATTTGTAACAACACACCAGAAAACTGGTTACATCAACAACAATAAAGATGACTTTGCCTGCTTACTATATGAGAAAAGACATGTAAAAAGAATGATGTAAAGTAAGAAGTCTACTGCTCATGGCACTGCCCAATGAACATCAACTTACCTTCGACCAGTATGTTGATGCTCAATCAATGTTTGCTGTTTAATTAAACCTCGTTTTGGAGCAATGATAGCAACAAAGAAGACAAGAAAAGGCTCTGTTGAAACAACAGTATTTAAAAAACTTTAGTGCTTCAAACTATAATCACTTGATTTTTCTTTAACAGGCTTCAAAAGCTTGTTAGTAGATTGGCAATTATGGGTGTGGCTACTCCTCCAGAAGATCTAAATGTAAAATTTTAAGGAGCTTTGCCTTATGATGGGTTACACAGGTTGTTGTTTAGATGAACAAACCTGATTTTGAATACTATGGGTTTGGATGATCTGTACAGCAATTTTAAAATTGTTGAACAGAAGGTTAAGAAATCTGTTGGTGCAAGCAATGATGATAAAAACTTGCATTTGTAACTACTTCAGGGGCAGATTGTCTGAATAATATTATATGTTAACCGTAAAGTTAGTACTGCTAACCTACAATGGTTTATTCTGCTAGTACTGATAATTAGACTGCTAGCTTTAGCGATTGCCTTCAGCTTTATGCCTTTGTATACATCTTCAACCATAATGGGTTCAACTTGTTCATGAAGACCTTGAGCACTTCACAGATGATGATTTGGAAGATTAGATTTAATGTGGGATTATGGCACTACTTATGCATGAGGGCAAGAAAAGTTCTATCAAAGAACTGTAAGGAAAATCATATTGATGGAAGCAATAATAAATAAAAATTTTTATTTAAAACTGCAGTGGATATGATTAATCACAAGGTAGAATGTTTCAAACTGCCTTTATAGGGGACCATTTTGCCCAGGGAATGCAGTAGCACCTAGGAGTTAAGTCAAACAGAAAGAATGTAAAGATTGAATATGCTTTATGAAAAGGCAATGTGTGCTAGTGATGGTGTTGGCTTTGTTTGGAGTGACATGGCAGAGGAAGAGATTCAGGCACAACATGGCTCTCATGGCACATTCTTAGATTCTAGGTAAAAAATGATAAATCTTTGTTTCAAAAATTTGTCTGAAAAAACTATGAAGATCTAAAGAAACAGTATTGATGATTTGCTTATGTTAAATTAAGAGATACTGATTTTAAAGCATCTACATCAATAGTGGTATACCAACTTTAGAGGTCAAATTGTTAAATATAAGAACATGAAGTTCTTTTCTATGAGGAATTTGATATACTTAAAAGTAGTGTAGGTTCTAAAGAATATCATTTAGGATTACTTAGGGGACTGAGTTGAAAAGGTTAAACAAGAAAGGAAGGGAGTGATTTTAGATTGCAAAGGTTTGATAAAATCTGGCTTAAGATTCTTAAATGAAATGTTACAGAAAGTCAGATAACTGACAAAAGCAAGAAAGGAAATAGGTTATATATGTTGTCCCCTCACCTCATCCTTGATTCTTAATAGACAAAACAACTTTAGATGCTATCTTATTCCAAAGTCTTGAAGGAATTTCAAAGAACGAGGTTAATGAGTATGGTCTAGGATTTCTAGTTTAAGCCTACCACCTCGGTGTGATAAAGGAGTCAGATAAGTCTAAGAAGAATACTGTGACTCTTTCGGACAACATCAAATGACTGAATTATGAAACTTAGCTCTTTTGAGTCTCAACTTAAGGTTGACAAAGATTAGAAAGAAAAGTTTTTATATCCTGCTAATCATGTTAGTGAAGTAGAACCTAAGAAAGTTAGGAAGAATAATGATGCTCCAATTATTGAGGATGGTGTGTCAAATGATGAGGATGAAGTTGAGTCTCCTGTTATGGTAAAGAAGAAAACTATTATTCCTACTACTGCTAAAATAGAAAAACCAGTTAGGAAGCCAGTGAGATATGCTGAGATGTATAAGTCACAAAGACCTAGGGAAAACCAATGGAACTGGAATGGTCAAAAATCCAATCAGTTAGGATGTAACTTTGTATTTATTAACAAAGCATGTTTTATCTGTGGAAGTTTTGATCACATTCAATACAGCTGTCCTAACCAACAGAAGAAAAGAATAGTAAGTTGAAATAATTATAACAAAAAGGATAATGACTACTATTCTAAAACCTCTCATCTCAGTGCACACAAACATATGGCTCCAAGAGTAGTCTAAATGAAGACTGGCCTAAAATCTTTTAATACAGCAAGGCCTGTAAATACTGTTAGGTCTGTTAACACTGGTAGACCTTTTAGTACTGCTAGGTCTTTTAATACTGTTAGGCCTTTTTATACTGCTCACCCCAAATCAACAATTCATTGTGCTAGACCAAGGACATATTTTCAAAATCAAGCACAATCAACTATTCACAGGCCCTTTTACAAGAGAACAACATTAACAAAAAGGTGTTTTAATCAAAGGTTTAATACTGGTAGGCCATTTAGATCAACTGTTAATACTGTCAGGGCAAGGGGGTTTAATGCTGTTAAGGCCTCAGCATGTTGGGTTTGGAGACCCATCAAACCCAATGGTGCATCACTGGTTTTCAACAAATATAATTACATTGATGCACAAGGCAGATCCAAGTCAGTAATGGCTTGGGTCCCCAAAGAAAACTAACCTCATAAGTTGTTTTGTGCAGAGCAATTCACAACTAAATGATAAAGGATTTGTTGATAGTGGATGCTCAAGGCACATGACTGGAAACATAGCCCATCTTTCAGATTTCAAAGACTTTGATGGAGGTTATGTTACTTTTGGTGGAGGAGCCTATAGAGGCAGAATTACTGGCAAAGGTACTATTAAAACTGATAATCTTGATTTTGATGATGTATACTTTGTCAAAGAGTTAAAGTTCAACCTCTTTAGTGTCTCACAAATGTGTGACAAAAAGAACTATGTTCTTTTTACTGACTCTGAATGTCTTGTCCTATCTCCTAATTTTAAGTTGCCTGATGAAAATCAGATACTTCTTAAAATTCCTAGACAGGATAACATGTACAGTTTTGATATGAAAAACATAGTTCCTAAAGATAGTTTAACTTGTCTAGTTGCAAAGGCTACATCTGAAGAATCAATGCTATGGCATAGAAGGCTTGGTCATATAAATTTTAAGAATATTAATAAACTTGTCAAAGAAAATCTTGTAAGAGATCTGCCCTTAAAAAGATTTGAGAATGACCAAACATGTGTTGCCTGTCTTAAAGGCAAGCAACACAGAGCCTCTTGTAAGACCAAGGCCTTTAATCCCATTACTAAGCCATTGTTTATGCTGCATATGGATCTCTTTGGTCCAACTTTTGTTAGTAGTCTAATGCATAAAAAGTACTGCTTAGTAGTCACTGATGATTATAGTAGATTTTCATGGGTTTTCTTTTTAACAACTAAGGATGAAACAAGTGAGATCCTTAAAAACTTTATCAAAGAGGTAGAAAACCTAGTGGATAAGAAAGTTAAAATAATCAGAAGTGATAATGGGACAGAGTTTAAAAACAAAGTGATGGATGATTTCTGTAGGGAAAAAGGTATTAAAAGAGAATATAGTGTAGCTAGGACTCCTCAGCAAAATGGTGTAGCTGAAAGGAAGAATAGGACACTCATTGAGGCTGCTAGAACAATGTTAGCTGACTCTAAGTTACCTACCACATTTTGGGCAGAAGCAGTTTCTACTGCTTGCTATGTACAGAATAGGGTCTTAATAGTCAAGCCTCATAACAAGACTCCTTATGAACTCTTTAGAGGTTTTAAACCAGCTATAGGCTTCATGAAACCTTTTGGATGTCATGTTACTATTCTCAATACCTTAGATAATTTGGGCAAGTTTGATGAAAAGAGTGATGAAGGTTTCTTTGTTGGATATTCCTTAAGTAGCAAAGCTTTTAGGGTATACAACATTAGAACCAGAAAAGTTCAGGAAAACTTGCATATTGGGTTCTTAGAGAATAAGCCTATGATAGAAGGAAATGGTCCAAAGTGGCTGTTTGATCTTGATTCTCTAACTCAATCAATGAATTATGTACCAGTGGTTGCAGGAAAATCTTCTAATGATTTTGCAGGTATACAAGGAGTTTCTGAGTCTAGCACATCTTCTCAACAAGATCAAGATTGGATTGTAATGCCAATTTGGAAGGATGCTTCATATTTTGGTGATGCTTCACCAAAAATTGTTGATGATGCTCAAATAGAAGATAAAGATGAGTTACATGATGAAGATGATGCTACAGAAGAGTCTCATGATGGTAGCAGTCTTAAGGAAAATGGTACTGCTGATCAACAAGTTAATACTGCCAGACCAGATATTAATACTGGTAGTAGAGAAGTTAGTACTGCTCTCCCTGAAGTTAATACTGCTACTCCTGAAGACTTGGTAGGACCTAGTCCTGCATCTGAAGACTCACATGTGGAGGACCAAGAAATTGAATTGGGGAACATTCCTCAATCTTATGAAGTCCCTACCACTCCTCACACAAGAATTCACAAAGATCACCCAATTGAGCATGTGATTGGTGATGTGCAGTCATCTGTTCAGACAAGAAGGATGAAAACTTCTTACTCTGAAAAAGGATTTCTTAGTGCTATATATGAAGGGAAGACTCATCAGGATCTTCATACATGTCTTTTTGTTTGTTTCCTCTCTCAGGAAGAACCAAAAAGAGTTTCTCAAGCTCTTAGAGATCCAGCATGGGTAGAAGCAATGCAGGAGGAACTTCTTCAGTTCAAACTGCAAAAGGTCTGGATTCTTGTGGATTTACCTAAAGGTCATAGAGCAATTGGTACAAAGTGGGTATACAGAAACAAGAAAGATGAAAGGGGGATTGTCATCAGAAACAAAGCAAGACTTGTTGCTCAAGGACATACTCAAGAAGAGGGCATAGACTATGATGAAGTCTTTGCTCCTGTGGCTAGAATTGAGGCCATAAGAATATTCCTGGCTTATGCTTCATATATGGGATTTATGGTCTACCAAATGGATGTCAAAAGTGCTTTCTTGTATGGTCAGATTGAAGAGGAGGTATATGTATGTCAACCTCCAGGTTTTGAAGATCCTGACCATCCTAATAAAGTCTATAAGGTAGTGAAAGCATTATATGGCCTGCATCAAGCACCCAGAGCTTGGTATGACACTTTGGCAAATTATCTCTTGTGCAATGGTTTTGAAAGAGGAAAGATTGACCAAACATTATTCATCAAGAGACATAAGGGACATATCTTGCTTGTTCAAATCTATGTGGATGACATTATCTTTGGATCTACAAAGAAGGAATTATGTGATGAGTTTGAGAAGCTTATGAAGGATAAGTTTCAAATGAGTTCTATGGGAGAACTCACCTTCTTTTTGGGATTACAGGTCCAACAGAAAAAGAAAGGAATTTTTATCAGTCAAGATAAATATGTCCATGAGATTTTGAGAAAGTTCAACTACTCAGATGTGAAGTCTGCCTCTACTCTAACAAGAGTTGGGAAATGACTTTGGTTCAAGATGGAGATGCTGCTGATGTTGATGAACATCTTTATAGATCTATGATAGGCTCTTTGATGTACCTTACAGCATCCAGGCCAGATATCATGTTTGTAGTGTGTGCATGTGCAAGGTTTCAGGTTTCTCCAAAGTCTTCCCATCTCTTAGTTGTTAAGAGAATCTTTAGATACCTTAAAGGAAAACCATCATTAGGACTTTGGTATTCTAAGGATTCTCCATTGGAATTAGTTGCTTACACTGATAGTGACTATGCTGGAGCTACACAAGATAGGAAGTCAACAACTGGGAGGGAGTTGTCAGTTTTTGGGAAATCAGGCTGATCTCTTGGCAATGCAAGAACAATACTGTAGTTGCCACTTCTACAAACTTAGGCTGAATTTCGTGGCTGTGTAAGTTGCTGTGAGATAGGTTCTCTGGATCCATAACCAAACTGCTGGACTATGGGTACAATTTTATGGAATACTGTTATTTATATTGACAATTAATAGTCTATCTGCATAATAGAAATAATGTTCAACATTCTCAACCAAAACATTATAAAGATTAGGCATCATTTATAAGAGACTGCAATGCTAAAATAGTTGATTTCAAAATGGTTAAGATTGACACTGAACATAATGTAGCAGATCTTCTTACAAAAGGTTTTGATGCTAGTAGATTTTATAGTACTTGGGTCTCTAGTTTTGGAATGCTAAATCCCTTAATGCCTATAATATTTTGTTTGTTTGAAAAGTTTGCATAAATGTGGCTAGTTTGTTAATTCTTTGTGTAAAATTAATACTGCTAGTTCTGTTTAAAAACTGTTTGTTCAAAATGTTACTTTATAGTTAGTACTGCTAGTTCTTTCTATGTCTCACTGTTAATCCTGTTAGTACCATTTAATACTGCTAAACAAGAAAAGTGGTTAGATTATGGTTTTCTTGGTTTTGAGCTAACTCTTTCAGGATAAGCAATGAAGTGTGAAATTGGTTACTCAATGATGCATTCTTTGAGGGGAGGAATGTTGTTTGTTCCTCAAAGTGTTGGTTTTCACACCACACACCAAATGGTCATCAGTTCACCATGTCTCATAGACAACAAAGAATTGACTAGTCCAGAGCAAACGGCTCCTGGTAAAGACTTCTCAAATCCGTTGATAGTTGATAGTTTACTCAAAACTATATGGTTATCAATGCACCATGTTTTTCTAATGAAGCATTGGCTAGTCCAAAGCAAACGGCTATTGGTAAAGACTAATCAAATCCGTTGATAGTTGATAGTTTACTCAAAACTATATGGTCATCAATGCACCATGTTTTTACAATGAAGCATTGGCTAGTCCAAAGCAAACGGCTATTGGTAAAGACTAATCAAATCCGTTAATGGCTGGTAGTTTGCCAAAACTATACTTTGTGTGAATTGTGAGTCAAAAAGTTAGAGAGATTGGTGAGCATTAAAATACAGAAGAGAGTGTCATGTGAAAAACAGACAGAGTGCAAAGTAGTTTAAAAAGATAGAGAGATTAATGTGAGGTTAAAAACAAAGAAGAGGATCAAAGAGAGAGATTGTGTGATGCTATTTTTTGAGATGCTTTAAAGTTTTGGCATTTGTTCCTTCTTGTGGGTGGAGAAGTTAATACTGCTAGGCTTATTTTAGTACTGCTACACCAAATTTAGTACTGTTGGATGACCCGTTAGTAATGTTTGGGCCTAACAGATTTTTCATTAATTTATAGAGCCGTTGAGATATTTTCGCCAAATTCCTATGATTTAGGGGTTTTGAAACAAAAATTGGACTTTCATGATCTTTCTATATATATGTTTAATTTCAATCACGATAAACTTAATTTCTTTAAATCGGTCAAACCATATCTCTACGTTTCTCTATTTAAATCTCAATTAACTTTCTCCAGCCTTCATATATTCATTCACGATCTTATCCCACTCGATTACTCACACTTTCAGTCATGGAAAACTTGGAATTTTGTGACAAGCATAACATGGTAGCATTTTTATAGAAATCTACAGGAAGTGCAGGGTTTCATCAAGTCATCGGTTTCCTAAATCGAAGTCACATTTGTTATGTACTCACAAAGAAGCCAGCTGATCCTGTCTCGTTTATCAAACAATTTTGGAGGTCTGCTGAAGCTTCTACTGATGATAATGGCGAAGTCAAGATTATTGCTACTATTGATGGTCACTCCATGACTATCACTGAAGCATCTTTAAGACGACATCTCAAGTTGGATGATCAAGATGGTATTACTTCTATTCCCAACTTGGAGATTTTTGAGCAATTGGCACTTATGGGATATCACACTGATTCAGATAAGTTAACTTTTCAAAAGGGTGCTTTTTCACCTCAATGGAGGTTTCTTATTCACAATATTCTTCATTGCCTTAGCCTAAAGAAAACTGCTTGGGAGCAGTTTAGTAGTAACATTGCCACTGCTGTTATCTGTTTAGCCACCAATAGGAAGTATAATTTTTCTAGGATGATTTTTGAGCATATGGTGTCAAATATTTCTAGCCCTTATAAGTTTTTCATGTACCCTAGGTTCATACAAATATGCTTAGATATGCAGAGGAAACAACTTCACTCAAAGACATATCATGTACCCTCTCTTAGCAACAAAGTTTTAACAACATAAAGAGGCCGACAAAGGGATATTCAGGCCAGGAAGTTGCTTTATTCCTTACTATGCTAGATGTTACTGCACCTTCCATTTCACCTTTAAGAATCACACCCTCACCTTCCCATTCACCTTCACCTTCACCCTTACCTGAACCTTCAACTTAACACTCACCTGATAATACCACTGTTGCTGCATCACAACCATCACCAACACAACCATCACCAACACAACCATCACCTAGAGCAGAACACCACTTTCCTACACCCCATGACTCACCTCTCCATGTTGTTCACTTACATAGAAGTGATGAGGGTAGCTTGAAACTTAATGAATTGATGAATTTGGTTACCAAACTTTCTGACAGGATTGGAGTATTGGAGGATGACTTGAGGAAGAAAAAGAAAACTTATAGCTCTGCTTTCACTAAGCTCATTCTTAGGGTCAAGAAATTAAAGGCTAGAGTTAAGATTAGGAAATTAAGGCAACGAGCTAAGGTTGTCCTTTCTGAAGATGATGCAGATGTTCAAGATGATTCTTCCAAACAGGGGAGGAAATTATCTGATGCAGAAGTTCAAGAGAATACAAGTACTGAAACTAAACCATTTATTCAAGAAGTGACTCCCACTGAGGTCATTCAAGATCAAGGAAGTAGTGAGAAAGGGAGTGCTGAAGTTAGTACTGCTGGTGCAAAGAAAGGTACTTCTAGTGAAGTTCTAGTGGTTAGTACTGCTAAGGAAAATGTTAGTACTGCTGAGGAAAATGTTAGTACTGCTGGAAGGACTGTTACTTATAGCAGAAGAAGTGAAGAGAAAAGGACAAGACAAGACAAGGGAAAAGCAATAATGATAGAGTCTGAGCCTAAGAAAAAGTCTAAGAAAGAGCTTGAACAAGAAAGATTAAGCTTTGCTAAAGCCATCAGACTTGAAGAGCAGATGAATGAGGAACAAAGGGCACAGATTGCAAGAGATGAAGAAATTGCTAGACAATGGGATGAAAAAGAAAGACAAAGAGCTATGTCTGAAGCTAAGTCTACTAAGAAGATAGATTGGAATAATCCTTCAGTCATAAGGTATCATGCTCTAAAGATGAAGCCAAAGACAATTGCCCATGCAAGGAGAAATATGATCAAATACTTGAAGAATCAGGGAAACTACAAGATTAGTGACTTTAAGGGAATGTCTTATAATGAGATTAGGCTAATATTTGAAAAGGTTTGGGATTTTAATCAACACATTAAGCCTATGGAGCATGGTCCTGAAAAGATGAAGTCTCCTGAAAAGATTGAAGAAGAAGAAGATATACAAAAGGAAATGAAAGAAGTTGTTAAAGAGTCTGGAGCAAAAAGAAAGAAATCTCTTCCAAGAAAAAGAAGGACTGATAAGAGACAGAAGTTGGAAGAAGATGCTGAGAAGGAAGAACTCAAAGGGTTTTTAGATATCATTCCAAGAGAAGAGTTTGCAAAAGATGTTGAATCTCTCTCTACAAAGTATCCAATTGTGGATTGGAAGACTTACACATTGACTAAAAATTTCATGTATTATCAAATCTTCAGAGGAGATGGCAGTTCCAAGAACTACAAGGTTTTGAGAGAGATGCTTGAAGACTTTGATAGATAAGATGTAGAGGAGCTGTACAGATTAGTCAAAGAAAGGTATAGTGCTTTAAGACCTAAAGGATATGATCTGATGCTTTGGGGAGATCTGCACACTTTATTTGAGCCTAATGAAGAGGATGAGATATGGAAGAATCAGCATGAATACAATGTGATAAGCTGGAGTTTATATGTTTTTTGTGGTATTCACATTTTACTGATGCAGAATGGTATAGCCATACATATGCTAACAAAGAAGAAATACCCTCTAAGTCAAGAGATGATTTCCAAGATGTTGAAAAAGAAATTGGAGGTTGATCATGAGAGTTCACATGCTTTTGAACTTCTAAGGTTTATAAGATCTCAAGTGCAGAAGTAGAAGGATGTTTGAAAGAATCATCAGCAAAGGAAGAAGACTAGGAGATTTAATCCAGAAGAAACTTGGGATTTGAAGATAAATCACAAGTTTAGGGGAGGATTGTTGGGAATAAATCTTCACAAGAGTTAATACTGCCAAGGTATAACTAACAGTACTAATGGAGTTAGTACTGCCAGTACAAACTTAGTACTGCCAGAGTTAGTTAATACTGCTAGAAGAAAGATTAATACTGCTGATGGTCGAAGCTGCTGACTTGGAGATAAGGATGCAAAGAGAAAAATAAGGAATGTATATCTGTTATATTTGTATTTGAATTGTAACAACTTCCAAATAGTTCGGCATTTATCTTGTAAAGGACTCCTTGTTTGTATAAAAGGAGATCCTAGTTTAAGGTTTAATATAAGTTGCTTTTGCTTAAGAGATTTAGATACGTTTTAGAGAAATAATAGCTTCAAGGTTTGTAACCCTAGTACTACAAGAGTACTCGTATTATTCTAATAATATTGAAGCAGTTTGTGTTTTATTCATTGTTCTTTGGTTGTTACTGTTCCATTGATAAATACCTCTAGAGTATCAAAGTGTAGATTCCGCATACACTTTGGTATACAAACAAAATCTCAATCATTGTTATTTTGGATTTATCCAAGGTAACATACACTTTACTAGGTAAAGAATCGATCAAGGTGTGGGATCAACAAATGGTATCAGAGCATGTGCTTTAAGAAACTTTGATCTAGGAGTAATGGAGTTGGAAAATTCTCAGAACAATGCGTTGGTAAAACTTCCCATGCTCAAACTCGGGGAGTATGAGATGTAGGAGATAAGGATCAAACAGTACTTTTAGATCCAGGATTATGCTCTATAGGAGGTCATAGAGAATGGAAATTCGTGGGTACCTATTCCTGTTACAGCAACAGAAACTGGTCCATCAACAAGATTGAAGATGACTGTGCCTTCTACTGCTGAAGAAAAGATTTGTAAGAAGAATGATGTAAAGGCCAGAAGTCTTCTGCTCATGGTACTGCCCAATGAACATCAACTTACCTTTGACCAGTATGTTAATGCTCAATCAATGTTTGCTGCCATTAAAGCTCGATTTGGAGGGAATGAAGCAACAAAGAAGACAAAGAAGGCCCTGTTGAAGCAACAGTATAAAAACTTTAATGCTTTAAGCTCAGAATCACTTGATTCTATCTTTAACATGCTTCAAAAGCTTGTTAGTAGATTGGCAATTCTGGATGTAGTTACTCCTCTAGAAGTTCTAAATGTTAAATTTTTGAGGAGCTTACCTTCTGAATGGGATACACATATGGTAGTCTGGATGAACAAACCTGACTTTGATACTATGGGTTTGGATGATTTGTACAACAATTTTAAAATTGTTGAACAAAAGGTTAAGAGATCTGTTGGTGCTAACAATGATGATAAAAACTTGGCATTTCTCCTGCATTGCTTTTTTTTTTTTTTTTTTTCTACCCAATGCTGGATCTCTAAGAGCTTGAGAAACTCTCTTTTGGTTCTTCTGAAGGAAGAAACTCAAAAAAAAGACATGTATGAAGATCCTGGATGAGTTCTTCCCTTCATATGTAGCATAAGTAATCCTTTTTCAGAGTAGAAGTTTTCTCCTTCTTGTCTGAACTGTATGACTTGGCACATCACCAATCACATGCTTAATGGGGTGATCTTTGTAAATTCTTGTGTGAGGAGTGGTAGGGACTTCATAAGATTGATGAATGTTCCCCAATTCAATTTCTTGGTCCTCGATATGTGAGTCTTCAGATGCAGGACTAGGTCCTACAAGCTTTTTGGTGTAGTAAGTATTACTTTAGGAGAGCTTTGACTAAAACTTCTCTACTCACGAGTATTAATACCTGGACTTGCAGTATTAACTTGTTGATCAGCAGATTCGATTTCCTTAAGATTGCTACCATTAATGAGACTCTTCTGTTAGGCTATCATCTTCATTATGTAACTAATATGTATATTCTATTGAGGCATCAGCAACAATTTTGGTGATATTGCATCATAAAATATGAAGCTATCCTTCCAAATTAGCATTACAATCCAATGTTGATCTTGTGACGATGATGTGCTAAACTCAGGGGGGTAAAAATTAAAACTCCTTGTTACCTGCAAAAAATCATTAGAAGATTTTCATTTGCAACCAATGGTACTTTAAATTCATTCGATGAGTTAGTGATTCAAGATCCAAACAGCAACTGTGGACCATTTCCTCAATCATAGGGCGTTTTCTCTAAGAACCAAAATGTTAAGTTTTCCTGAACTTTTCTGGTTCTATTTTGTATACCCTAAGAAGCTTTGATACTTAAGGAATTTCTAAACAAAGAAACGTTCATTCTCTCTTTTCCACTCAAACTTGCCCAAATTATATAAGGTATTGAGAATAGTAAACATGCTTCCAAAAGGTTTCATGAAGCTTGTTGGTTTAAAACCTCTAAAGAGTTCATAAGGAGTCTTGTTATGGGCTGACTATTATTAAGACCCTATTTCTGTACATAGCAAGCAGTGAAACTGCTTCTTGCCCAAATGTAGTATAGTAGGTACTTAGAGTAAGCTAACATTGTTTCTAGTAGCCTCAATGAGTGTCCTATTCTTCCTTTCAGCTACAACATTTTGCTGAGGAGTCCTAGCTATATATTCTCTTTTAATACCTTTCTCCCTACAACAATCATCCATCACCTTGTTTTTAAACTCTGTCCTATTATCACTTCTGATTACTTTAACTTTCTTATCCACCGGGTTTTCTACCTCTTTGATAAAGTTTTTAAGGTATAACTTGTTTCTTCCTTTGTGTAAAATGGAAACCCATGAAAATTCTATATAATCATCAATGACTACTAAGCAGTACTTTTTATGCATTAAACTACTAACAAAAGTTAGACCAAATAGATCTATGTGTAGCATAAACAATGGCTTAGTTATGGGATTAAAGGCCTTGGTCTTACAAGAGGCTCTGTGTTGCTTGCCTTTAAGACAAATAACACATAGTTGGGCATTCTCAAATCTTTTTGTAGGAAATCTCTTTAAAGATTTTTATATTTTGACAAGTTTATATTAATATTCTTAACATTTATTGACAAGCCTTCTATGCCATAGCATTGATTCTTCAGATGTAGCTTTTGCAACTAGACAAGTTAAACAATCTTTAGGAACTATGTTTTTCATATCAAAACTGTACATGTTATCCTGTCTAGGAATTTTAAGAAGTATCTGATTTGCATCAGGCAACTTGAAATTAGGAGATTGGACAAGACATTCAGAGTTTTGAGTCAGTACAAAGATCATAGTTTCTTTTTGCGCTACACATTGTGTGAGACACTAAAGGGTTGAACTTTAACTCTTTGACAAAGTATACATCATCAAAATCAAGATTACTAGTTTTAATAGTACCTATACCAGTATTTCTGCCTCAATGTGCTCCTCCACCAAAAGTAACATAACCTCCATCAAAGTCTTTGAAATCTGAAAGGTGGGCTATGTTTCCAGTCATGTGCCTTGAGCATCCACTATCAACAAAACCTTTAACATTTAGCTGTTGTACTTGTCTTGCTCAATAAAACTTATATGAAGTTAAGTTTTCTTTTGGGACCCATGCATTACTGAACTTGGATCTGCCTAGTTGCATCTATGTAATTATAATTTGTTGATAAAATAAACCAGTGATGCTCCATGTAGGTTTTGATGGGTTTCCAAAACCCAGCACTGTGAGGGTGTTAACGCATTTAAACCAACATTGCCCTAACAGTATGTACATTTTGCCTAACAGATATTATACATTTTGATTATAAGACCTATTTGTTAATTCCTGTGCTATTGGTTATAAGGGCCTGCTGTGAATGTTGATTTGTGCTTGATTTGAAAATATGTCTTGGTCTTGCATAATGAAATAGCTTGATTTGTTGGTTTAGTGAGCCAGGTATAAGAAGCCTAACAGTATTAAAGACACCTAGTAGTTACTAAGAATGGTCTGCTAGTGTTAAAAGACCCTAACAGTATTACAGGCATTTGCAGTATTAATTGTTTTTAGGCCAGTCTTCATTAAGACTGCTCTTGGAGCCATATGTTTATGTACATTAGGACAACTGTATTGAATGTGATCAAAACTTCCACAGATAAAACATGCCTGGTTTAGTAAAAAACAAAGATTTCATCCTAATGATTGGGATTTTTTGACCATTCAATTCCTGATTGGTTTCCTCTAGGTCTTTGTGACCTGTACATTTCTGCATACCATAAAACTGATTTCCTAACGGTTTTTTCAGGATTTAAACAAACTCTTTCTTCGTTTAGCACGTAGGTATAATTTGTTTTCTTTTCAACCATTAGGGCAGAGACTCAACATATCTATCATCTGACACCCAATCTTCAATGATTGGAGCATCATTATTCTCTCTAGCTTTCTTAGGTGCTTCTACCCTAACTTGATTAGCAGGACAAAAAAACTTTTCTTTCCAATCTTTGTCTACCTTAAGTGGAGACTTAACAAAGCTAGAATCAGTCTTTTGTTGTTGTTTTAAAGAGTCGTTAGTATTCTCCTTAGAATTATCTGACTCTTTATCATAACATGTGGTATAGGCTTTACACTTTGTCGAATCCTTAGAAACCATACCATTTACCTCAGGTGGTTTGAATTCTTCTAGAACCCTAAATAAGATAAGATAAATGTGTTGGTCTATAAGAATCAAGGGATGAGGTGAGGGGACAGTATTATAACCAAAACCCATTTCGCTTTTGTCACTTATCTGACTTGCTAACAACTGATCTAAGTCTTTTACTAATTTTTCAAACTTTGCAATCTTAAACTCAAACCCTTCCTTTTCTTCCTTAACCTTTTTAAGTTCAGTCCTAAGTAGTCCCATTTGAAATTCTTTATGACCTACACTTCTTTTAAGCAAAGCAATTTCCTTAGAAAAAAGGACTTCAGATTCTTTATATTTAATAATTTGCCCTTCTAAAATTGATAAACCTCTTTTGTATGTAGAAGCTTTAAAACCAGTATCATCTAATTTAACAAGTAAATGATTCATATGTTTCTTTTGAGCTTCCTCTAATTTTTCAAACATAAGATTTTAGAACAATTTTATCATTTGCTTACCTCAGAATTATTTTTGCTTTTTAAAATTTTTCTAAAAAAAATAAAATAAAAAAGGATAAGGGGAAACCCGGGTGAGCAAGGCTCGAACCCGGGTCTCAACCCTCATCAACCTTCACACACACTCATTAACCAACTGCGCCCTTGGGACTTTTACGTCTAAGGGTGCATTGGTTAATTATTTAACCTCTTTTTCTTGTTTTAGCTTATAGATGCGTTTTAGCTTATTTACCAGCTTATTTGTCCAACTTATTTCTCTTTCTTATTTTTCCTAGGTTAATAAGAGAGTGTTTTATTTTCCCTGAATTTTTCACATTTTTCCAAAGTCGTTTTATATTTTAAATTATTTAATTTCATTATTTTAGTTTTTAGTTCATAAAAAATAAAATAAAACTCAAAAAATAAATTTCTTTTTTTGAAAATTTTCTTTTATCATTTCAAACATAGGAAAATTAGTTTGGTTCCCGTAGGGTCATTTTTGAACAATTTGGTTTTTAAGGGCTCGGTTTCCGGTTCCCGATTATTCGTTTTGCGTTTTGTTTAAATTTCATAGTAGGTTTTCAAATTTTGCAAATCTCTTAGTTTTTACTTATAAAAGTAGTTAGTAAACTTAGATTCTAGTTTTGATTGCTTTTAAGTTCTTAATTTCTTATTTCCGTTTTTTGTTCGCGTATTTTGTTTAAATTCTTACATTTAAGTGTTTTAATTGCTTTAGCCTTAGAAAATCATTCAAAAACTTGAGAATCATTCAAAAACATTGTCCAAGCTGAATCGAGGGTATCAATTCATGCTTCGTTGGGAAACGACTCGGTAATCACTTACCGGTTTTTTTATAGTATATTTTTGTATAGAGTTAACTTTTAATCTTTGACCTCAAGGATTAATTGTGAATCTCTAATACTATTCTATATTATATAATTGATTACTGCACATCAAGCATCAATATACTGATTGAAGGTAAGTTGATGTTCATTAGGCAGTGCCATGAGTAGTAGACTTCTGGCCTTTACATCATTCTTTTTAGCCATCTTTTCTTCAGCAGTAGAAGGCACAGTCATCTTCAATCCTGTTGATGGCCCAGTTTCTGTTGTTGTAACAGGAATAGGTACCCACGAATTCCCATTCTCTATGACCTCCCATAGAGCATAATCTTGAATCTGAAAGTACTGTTTGATCCTTATCTCCCACATCTCATACTCCCCGAGTTTGATTATGGGAAGCTTTGCCAACACATTGTTCTGAGAATTTTCCAACTCCATTACTCCTAGATTAAAGTTTCTCAAAGCACAAGCTCTGATACCACTTGTTGATCCCACGCCTTGATCGATTCTTTACGTAGTAAAGTGTTTGTTACCTTGGATGAATCCAAAATAACAACAGTTGAGACTTTGTTTGTATATCAAAGTGTATGCGGAATCTACACTTTGATACTCTAGAAGTATTTAGCAATAGAACAGTACCAACAATGAATATATCACAAACTGCTTCAATATTATTGATAATACGAGTACTCTTAAATGAGACTTAGGGTTACAAACCATGAAGCAATGACCATCTTACTCTAGAGAATGTAATACTCTAACACATACGCGAATGTGTCTATGTATTTTGCGTAGCGAGTATGTATCTAAAACCTTAACATAGGATCTCCTTTTATACACCACAAGGAGTCCTTTACAAGATAACTATCAATCATAATCACATACAAATCTTCCTAAAATATAAAAGATATACATTCCTTATTTATCTCCATGCATCCTTATCTCCAAGTCAGCAGCTTTGACCATCAGCAGTGTTAATCATTCTTCTAGCAGTATTAACTAACTATGGCAGTACTAAGTATGTACTGGCAGTACTAACTCCATTAGTACTGTTAGTTATACCTTGGCAGTATTAACTCTTGTGAAGATTTATTCCCAACAGAATTCATGATGAATATTATGTGTTTTGTTACTTTGATTATGGAGTAGTAATCTTATGTTTGTTTGGGCAATATGTGATCTTGGATATTGAACGTTTGGATATGTGTTTATTGAAATGGTTAAACATGATTTACTAAGTGTAAAGGCCGAAAGGATACTTATAAACTTATGTTTTATCATTCCACTAAATATATTGGTTATAATAACTTATAAAGGCCGAAAGAATTTTTTGTTATTAATCGATATAATCACTAGTTATATTTAAAGGCCGAAAGGATTTATAACTTATGATAACTCTATTTTCTAAACTTATACACTATCCTAAACACTTCATTATCAAAGTGATCATTGCCTAAACAAACATACCTTAATCATTTGTTTGAATCATCCTTTAATTACTTTCGTTATAATATCCAATATATGCAAGATTTGGTTAATTTGATACTGACAATCATATTAAACCTAAGCACCTTAAATTACAAACGTGAAAACTATCAATTCCCTGTGGAACACATGGACTAACCTAAAAGCTATACTATACACGAACGGGTATGCTTCCCAAGTGTTGTGTTTTTAGTAAAAATCAGTATTTCTAGTATTATAATTTAAAGCTTGCAAAACACAGATCAAGTTTTTGGCGTCGTTGCCGGAGAATTGTTTAAGTTGTTATATTTGTGCTTATGTTCTGGTGCTATTGTGTTTTCAAAAAAAATTTCAAACCCGCCGTAGAAACCGTTTTCTGGCAAAACGAAATACAAAAAATCATATTTCTCCAGGAAGTACACCGCACTATCTCTTATTTTGTGCGCTGGTTAATTCCTGAAACCCAAAAAGGTACGCCGCACATTTAACCAAGTACGGCGCACTTTCTGCAATTTTTCAAAAAACAAAATTCTGTTTCAAAAACAAAACCTAACAAAACCAAACCTACCCCAATATGCTAGTCTTAGGTTTCTATAATTATTTGTGAAATTGTATTTTTATCTGATTAATGCCTTGGTATTTGTAATTATCTAGTTTATCATAATGCTTCGATCAAGAAATATCTTTTATGTATCCTTATTTGCTATATAAAAAAACTAAAATATATCTAATATATATAAAAATCTATAAAAATAAAAAATATATATGAAAATAATTTATTTTATTTTGAATATTATCCTATTAGCCTTAACTATATATATAAAAATGTCTTTTTGCAAAATGCTTAACGTATGTATAAATCCCCTATCTTTCGAAAAACAACTAGTAAGTTTAATATATAAATTAAATAAAAATTTATTAAAAAGGTCTTGTAAATTTAAAATTATCCAAAAAGAATCCATTCAGATCGAATCACTCAAATCTTCAACTCATCATTCCTTCGTTAACGAATTTGTCGTCATAAATATACCCGAAGAGGATGTCGAACCCAAACAAATAATTCTCGATCCTGATGATCAGCCTATGTGGGAAAGTGCTAACACTGTAGCACCGACTCCTAATTCTGCCATTGTTCAAATCGATGTTGATGACAACTTTGTTATTAATAGTACCCACATGAAAATGATTTGCGCATATAAATTTGATGATTATCTGCGGGCCGATCCGCATGACCATATCCGTGAATTTCTCGCAATCTGCAACATGTTCAGATATGGCAAAACTCAAAGTGAAGCTATCAAGCTTATGATCTTTCCCTTATCCTTGTGCGATGAAGCTAAATTCTAGTTTAACGAACTTAATGAAGAGTCTATAACATCGTGGGAACAAATGAGAAAAGCTTTTATAAACAGATTCTTTCCACCTTTGTTATTTAACCGTCTTTTACTTGAAATCTGAAAATTCTCTCTAAACATATGTGAAAGTCTAACCGAAGCTTGGTTACGTCTGAAAAGCATGCTTCGAAAATGCCATGGGCACGGTCTAACCAAAGGAGTTATTATTGAAATATTCTATAGCGGTCTAGATGAATCCAGTCAGGCAATCCTGGACGTAACAACTAGAGGAATCTTCCTCTACAAAAGTCTAAATCAAGCTTTTCAATTTCTTGAGGACAAAGTCCTTTTTAAACATGATTGGCCCATTAAATCTAAAAACGAACATCATCAAAAATCTGTTGCTTTCGCCGATGAAAGTAATAGCAATAATGATAAATTTCGATTAATGGAAAAATTGGCATCTCTAACTATAAAAATGGATTCTCAAATTATAAGCTTAAATGAAGAATTTCAAGATATGCGTGAGAAATATAATGAGCTTAGAAATGGAAACGCTTCTAAAAACCACCTGAACGATGACACGCCGATGTGTGAACGTCATGAAGCAAATTACATCCAATCTGAAGGTAATAAAGACCGAAATTCTCATGATTCGTTTTCTCACCAATCCCTTCATGATCCTAATGATTCCGAGAAATCGCTTACAGAATTAAACAATGATGTGAGAAATGATCTCGAAGATTTCAAAAGGAATGTATCTTAGCAGGAAACTGTTTCATTGATGGAAACTTTATGACAAAGAGACATCGTAAACTACCGGTGTTTACCCAACAAAAAGTCTAACCCTATCACCAGAACCTCAATCTAAAACTGATTTCGAAAAATTAATGACTAAATTCTTGGATGGTCAAAGAGTTACAAATATGTTATCAAAACAATGTTAACATAGAGATTTTAAATATGAAGAAAAATGAAAAGAATTTCCAAACTAAAATTAAAAACATGGAAAGAAAAATAGATAAGTGAGAGAAGTCTCAAAACGTCTTTTTAAAATAAATCGATAGGACTAACCCTCCTCCTCCTCAAGCTCAAACTAAGCACGTGAATTCCGTATTCACCGGGAGTGAAAAGTCCGATGATTCTTCGAAATTTTAAAAAGATCCACCACCTTCTATCATCGTTAACAATAAAATAAAAAAAGACCGCCCAATTAAGACATCAAAAAAGGGCTATCACGTGGTAAAAACAAAATAATATCCATTTCGCGAATATATTCCAAAAATACCATATCCTCAAGCTTTAAATGTAGATCATTCCCACTTAGACCGTATCATTAAGGAATCTTAAATCAACTTAAGTATAATAATAATAGTAGTAGTAATAGTAAATAATAATAAACCTATAAAAAAACTAAAAAATATATATCTATATAACAAAAAAAATTGCAGTTTGATAAGTTTGATGTGCATGGGCCCGTGTATTTCTCAATCACAATTTATGCGTCCAAAAGAACTTTACGAACTATGTGGGTTTGTTTCAGCTGGAATCCTCACAGAGAACTGAACTCATCCACTTCCACCGGGTATAGCCAAGGGGTTTAAGGCTTGTTGCATTGCACTATAATGCAATCGTGGTGCTACGACAGTGCGCTTTTTTTTATTTAATTTTTCTGTAATTATGTTTATTACGCATATTAAATAAAACGAGTTTAGAACGGTATTGGTGGTTGGCATTTTATACTTGGAGACTTATATAATTGGAGTATTACATTACATGTGGTAGAATACACATGCTTGGCACTTCGTTTCGCGCCATACTCCTGTCTATAATTCGCCATGTACTTATGAGCCCTGAGAATTTTAATTTTTACACTCATAAGCTCGACTTATTGTGGAGAGCTTCTCGCTCCTCACTAAAAAAAGAACGTAATGGAATCACTCAAGGATAGCTCCAACGCAGCTATATCTCTCTATGCCCCGGGAAGTACCGTTTTCCCTTAATTTCCTCTATTTTCTATATTTATCAGTTTCTCATATTGATGGGCAATGTCAACTAAGTGTTGGAGGGGTAAGAAAATAGAAAAAAATTAATCATGTCCCTCCAAATGTTTGCCCAGGCAGAAATTTTTCAAAACTTTCTATCTTTTCTACTGACATTTTACTGGAAAATTAAAAAATAAATATATACTTTCCTTATCAAAAATTAAAAATGCATATGCTTAATAAGGCAAATCCAATTGGATTGACCTTTTAACTAGCACAAAATCAACCACTTCATTGTGAGAAATTTTTAGCCTTAAAGAATTCCGGGTATCCCACCTTTGGATACCCCCAAGATAATTTTTGCCTTTTGCTTGTTCGAAGTTATGGGGTAGAATGCATTCATGATGGGTCTATTATACCGTCGATACTGATGTGTACGTATGGTCTTTGTCGCCTTTTCTGGAACATTGGTATTGGTATAAAGTTATATGAGTGGACTGGTAATTTAGTAAGCTCCAGAACTTGTGCTTGATCATCATTTACTAGACCGCAGTGAGGTTAATTTATAGACAAAGTCATATGATAAAAGGTGAAATAAATCCCTATGTAATCATGTATCTTAAAGCACTACACTTTTAGGTGTTAGATCCCAATGTATCTCATGAGCAAGAAAATGTGCCTCGATGAAGAAGAAGTTTTGTGCCAACGAGTTTATCCGCACGTATTTGGATGAAAAAACATATCAAAAAAAGAGAAAAAATAAAAAATAATAATAAAAGTTTAAAGTATAAGACAAAGTTCTGGTACATGGAATCAAGTATCTGCTACTCACCCTCATCAATATCACATTTTGCCTCTTTGAGATTTCTGTCTAGGTGCTTGTCTAGGTGCTCACGCCGCAACGGGCATGTTTATGTGTCTAGTACAAGCATATGGTAGCGACCTAGATTATGTCTGTGCAATTGAGTGACTTCACAAATATAAAACCCTATCTGAGTGACTCGTGTGAATTCAAAAACAAACACTTTCCCTATGTGAGGTGCTCTGTTATATGTCTATGCCTGAAAAGTTATAAAACTGGTAAACACTTGTTAATGCTAAAATGATTTTTTCGCCACGTCACGATAAATGATCTTGTTTTATCGCTTTAATTGCTTGAGGGCAAGCAATAGCTAAGTGTGGAGGGATTTGATAACGCCTAAATTATACATGTTTTCGGCGGCGTTATTTGCATTTATTTGATCATTTCTCGTGAACTTTCGGTACTTAATCAAGTATATTTGCTATTATATGTTCTAGGTATGTGTCGTGGAAGAAAACGAAAGAATACACGAAGATAAGAAGCTTAAACGAAGAAGTAAACTCAAGATAAAGATCCCCCGACACCTGTCCACTGTTTTGGCCATAACTGGAGCATACGAACTCGGATTGAGTTGATTCAAGCGGCCACGGAAAGAGAATTCAATTATCTACAACTTTAGAAAAGGCCACTTGCTGAAAATACCAAAAGTGTGCCGCACTTGCCCAAAAACCGGCGCACTTTCTGTCTAATCAGCCTTGTTCACTGTTTTGATCATAACTCGGTCATACGAACTCCGTTTTAGTTGATTCAAGCGGCCACGCGAAGAGAATTCAGTTGTCTACAACCACGCGAAAGACCAAGTGCTGAAAGTACTAAATGTGCGGCGCACTTCTAAAAAAGTGCGGCGCACTTCTGTTCGAATTTAAGAGAATTTAATGCCATTTAATGAAGACAACATTTACACCTCAAGTGCGCCGCACTTATTTGTAAGTGCGCCGCACTTGGCCCCCGAAACAGCCTATATAAGGCCCCTTTGCCTCTCATATCTCACACATCCTCACACCACTTTCTCTAGTTCGTTTAGAACACTCCAAGTGGGTGTTTTTGGTGAACTTGGCTTGACAAACCAAGGAACCAAACACCGCCTTCAAACCACCATCACCACCATCTACTACCACCACTCTCCACCATAAATTTCTAGATTATAATCCATCCAAGGAAGTAGCATTGAAGTGTAATTCGAATCTATAAGCGATTGTGACAGAATTGTTCATAGTTTCCGGGTTTTACTTTGAATATAATAAAGTGTTCTTGGGAAATTCATGTGAAATCACCATATTTTGCTCTTGGAATTTGGTATAATCTTGTTTATCCTTTGAATATGATCTTTATTGAATTCATGATGAATGTTATGTGTTTTGTTACTTGTTTGATTATGGAGTAGTCATCTTGTGTTTGTTTGGGCAATATGTGATCTTGGATGTGGAGCGTTTGGATATGTGTTTATTGAAATGATTAAACATGATTTTCTAAGTGTAAAGGCCGAAAGGATACTTATAAACTTATGTTTTATCATTCCATTTACTATATTGGTTATAATAACTTATAAAGGCCGAAAGGATTTGTTGTTATTAATCGATATAATCACTTGTTATATTTAAAGGCCGAAAGGATTTATAACTTGTGATAACTCTATTTTCTAAACTTATAAACACTTTTCCAAACACATCATTATCTAAGTGATCATTGCCTAAACAAACATACCTTAATCATTTGATTGAATCATCCTTTTATTGCTTTCTTTGCATTATTCGATATATGCTCGTCTTGGTTAATTTGATCCGTGACAATCTTATTAACCTTAGCACCTTAATTACAAACTGTGAAAACTTCAATTCTCGTGGAACGACCTGGACTTACCTAAAGCTATACTATACACGAACGGGTATACTTCCTGAGTGTTGTGTTTTTAGTAAAATCGGTATTTCTAGTATTATAAATTTAAAGCTTGGAAAACACACATCAAGTTTTTGGCGTCGCTGTTAGGGAATTGTTTAAGTTGTTATTAGTTTGTTGCTTGTTTTAGGTGCTATTTGTTTCACAAAACTTTCAAACCCGCCGTACCGTTTTCTAGCAAACGAAAACCAAAAATCATTTTTCTCCAGGAAGTATGCCGCACATCTAATTTGTGCGCCGGTTTTCCTGTAAACCCAGAAAGTTCGCCGCACTTTAACCAAGTACGCCACACTTTCTGCAGATTTTTCTCAAACAGAATTTTGTTTCAAAAACCAAAACCAAAACCCCCCAATCTGCTAGTCTTAGGTTCTATAATCATTTGGAATTATATTTTATCTGATTATATGCCTTGTGTATTTGTAATTATCTAGTTTATCATAATATTCGGAAAAAAAACGTAAAATTTCCAAAAAAGCCGGCGCACTTTTCCTAAAGTACGACGTACATATAAAAAAAAAATATAATCTTTTATTTATTTATCCTTATTCGCTATATATAATAAAAACTAAAATATATCTAATATATATAAAAATCTATATAAAAATAAAAAAATATATGAAAATAATTTATTTTATTTTGAATATTATCCTATTAGCCTTAACTATATATATAAAAATGTCTTTTTGCAAAATGCTTAACGTATGTATAAATCCTCTATCTTTCGGAAAACAACTAGTAAATCTAGTATATAAATTAAATAAAAATTAATAAAAAGGTCTTGTAAATTTAAAATTATCCAAAAAGAATCCATTCAGATCGAATCACACAATTCTTTCACCGAACATCCTATCGTTAATGACTTTGTCGTTATAAATATACCTGAAGAGAATGTAGAACCCAAACAAATTTTACCACTCCAAGAAATAATAATCCTCGATCCCGATGATCATCCCATGTGGGAAAGTGCTAAGACTGTAGCACCGACTCCTAATTCTGCAATTGTTCAAATCAATGTTGATGACAACTTTGTTATCAATAGTACTCACTTAAATATGATTCGAGAAAGTAAATTTGATGGTTATCTGCGGGCCGATCAGCATGACCATATCCGTGAATTTCTAGCAATCTGCGACATGTTCAAATACAGTGAAACTCAAAGCGAAGCCGAAAAGCTTTTGATATTTCCTTTTTCCTTGTGCGATAAAGCTAAAACTTGGTTTAACGAACTTAATGAATAGTCTATAACATCGTGGGATCAAATGAGAAATGCTTTTACAAACAGATTCTTTGTACCTTCGTTATTTAACCGTCTTTTACTCGAAATCAGAAATTTCTCTCAACTCGTATGTGAAAGTCTAATCGATGCTTGGTTACGACTCAAGAGCATGCTTCGAAAATGTCATGGACACGGTCTGACCAAAGGAACTATTATTCAAATATTCTATCATGGTCTAGACGAACCCACTCAAGGAATCCTGGACATAACTGCTAGAGAAATCTTCCTCTATAAAAGCCCGAATCAAGCTTTTCAATTAATCGAGGACAAAGTCCTTTTCAACCTTGATTGCTCCACTAAATCTCAAACCAAACATCATTAAAAATCTGTTTCCTTCGCCGATGGAAGTAATAGCAATAATGATAATTCTCGATTAATGGAAAAATTGACAGCTCTAACTATAAAAATGGATTCTCAAATTATAAGCTTAAATGAAGAATTGCAAGATATACGTAACAAATACAATGAGCTTAGAGAGGGAAACGCTTCTAAAAACCACCTGAACGATGGCACGCCGTTGTGTGAACGTCATGAAGCAAATTACATCCAATCTAAAGGTAATGAAGACCGAAATTCTCCTGATTCGCATTCTTACCAATCCCATCATGATCGTAATGATTCCGAGAAATCGCTCACAGAATTAAACAATGATGTGAGAAATGACCTCGAAGATTTCAAAAGATGTATCCATAGCATGAGAACTGTTCATTGGAAACTTTTTGCCAGAGACGATTGTAAAACCACCGGTGTTTTACCTAAGAAAAAGTCTAAACCTATCAACCAAGAACCTCAATCTGAAACTGATTTCGAAAAATTAATGACTAAATTCTTGGATGATCAAAGAGTTTCAAATATGTTTGTCAAAAACAATCTTAATGATATGATTTTAATGATGAAGCAAAACAAAAATAATTTCCAAACTAAAACTAAAGACATGGAAAGAAAAATAGATGAGTGGGAGAAGTCTCAAAACATCTCTTTAGAACAAACCGATAGGACTGAACCACCACTTCCTCTCAAGCTCAAACTGAGCACGTGAATGTCGTATTCACCGGGAGTGGAAAGTCCGATGATTCTCCAAAAATTCAAAAAGATCCACCACCTCCTATCATCGTTAACAATAAAATCAAAAAAGACCGCCCAATTAAGACATCAAAAAAGGGCTATCACGTGGTAAAAACAAAAGAATATCCATTTCGCGAATATATTCCAAAAATACCATATTCTTAAGCTTTAAATGTGGATCATTCCCACTTGAACCATGTCATTAAGGAATCTTAAATCAACTTAAGTATAATAATAATAGTAGTTGTAATAGTAAATAATAATAAACCTATAAAAAAACTAAAAAAAATTTAAATATAGAATAAAAATTTGCGGTTTGATAAGTTTGATGTGTATGGGCCCGTGTATTTCTCACTCGATTTCTGCGTCCAAAAAGAAATTTATCGAACTTTGTGGGTGTGTTCGCTGGAAACCCTCACGATATTATAACTCGTCTACTCGGGACGCCGAGAGGTTTAAAGGCTTGTTGCATGCACTAAATGTAACCGCGGTGCCTACAAAAGTGCGCTTTTGTATTTAATGTTTTTCTTGTAGTTATGTTTATTACGCAGATTAAATAAAACAGGTGGAGCTCAGATTGGTGGTTGGCATTTTACACTTGGAGACTTATATAATTGGAGTATTACAT
>BQNB010010988.1:31068-53107 GCA_026074375.1 Tanacetum coccineum
TGTGGATTAAATTCAATTAACGTTTACGGGATTTTACAAGTCTTAGATTTAAATCGAGAAAAGAATTGAATCTTTTACCGGATTTTAAAAAATCAAGAAGAAACCGTGAAACAATAATTAATTGATGTTGAAATCGTTGTTGAATTGAAGTACGTGAGCTTTTGTTAACAATTAATGAGTTAAAATGATGAACGGTGCACAAATTTTGAGCTTGAAATGATTAACGGTTGATCAAAACTCAATTGAGCACAAATGGTGCACAAACGATTCACGTTGGAGGACTAATGAGCTATTTTTATAAGAATATGGACTAACGGTGTAAAGTAGTTCCAACACAAAGGGTTAATAATTCAATAAGGACTAATGGTGAAATTGTATTAAACATCCAAGGACTGCATGTGCCAAACTCCAAAAATGTTTAATTAATAAGAAAATTTTCCCACCAAAACTTTGTCACTTTCGTTTTAAACTTATAAAGATGCAACATTTATAAATTTGATCTCGCAGAGTGTAGCGGTTATCGACGGTTCAATGTGAATATACCACGATGATCGAAACGAGTTCACGATAGCAATGGTATAGAAAAGAAGACCCGTAATTGAACGTCAATCGAAACCGTAAAACCCGAAATAGCTTAAAACGAGAATGGTTTGCTTCCGTTGATTTGAGTTGTTCGGTACCTTAAGAGATGTGAGTAGTTCGGTTCCTTATAAGAAGTGAGTTGTTCGGTTCCTTATGAGATGTCGAGTTGTTCGGTTCCTCATGAGATGTGGAGTTGTTCGGTATCAATGGAAAGTGAGTTGATCGGTTAACAAAGTTGTTCGATACAGGATTTGTTCGATATCCAAATGATCTTTAGTTGTTCGGTACCTAAAGAGATGAGTTGTTCGATAGCAAAGGGAAAGGAGTTGTTCGATATAGGAGTTGTTCGGTATACAAAGAGGGGAGTTGTTCAATATGAGAAGGAAAATAGTTGTTCGGTGTACTATGATCCTTGTCTTCCTTTGAGCTAAACTCCAAGCCGAGCGTCCTAGTTTTGTCTTGTAGAGAAACCAACAAAAAAACACCAACGTCCTTGATGCTAAAAATATGGATCTATGTTTCCCCTTCTTGTCTTTCAAACATGGACCACCAAGAAAATAAGCCAACCAAAAAAGCTTTAATAAGATTTGCAAATAAGCAAACAAAAATAAGCACTTGTTACACCACAAAACGCCTAAAAAATGAAGAAGTAATAAGCCGCAACAAAATACAACGTTTTGTGAAAGAAATGATATATCTAAAACTTGTATCTTAACCCATTTCATAAGAATGTTCCATAACCAAATAAGCCCAAAAAGAACGTTATCAACAGTAGGTGTTTAGAAGCCCAACATGAAGGTAATTCAAAGTTTCAAAGTTTCTTTTGTAACAAATGAAAAATGTATGAAAAAAACTAGTAATATTTCTGATGAAAATTTTTAGAACGGATGAAAGAAAAAAATGCAACATAACAAAATAAGTTGTAAGAAAAGTAAGCCACAAGTACGCCGAATGTAGAGTAAGCTTAAAAAATAAGCCGAATAAGCTCACAATAAGTCACCACAATAAAACCACTAAACCGAACCTTGGCTCTTGATACCATATGTTAGATGTATCATTTCATCACCATGAACACAAAAATAAGAATAGAGATTTTAGAGAGAGAAAGAACTAGAGAGAGAAATAAAACAAAGAAAATGGTTACTAGCACATTGAAAGAAAAATGAGAAGCAACACCCTCTCCATACTTGGAGAGGGCTTTATATAGTTACAAGGGTGGACAAGCCTTGTGGGCTTTGTCTTTAGGCCGGACCTAAATGGAATGGGCTTAAGCCCGACAACTAGGCCCAATTAGCTTAAATAAATTATCGTAAACTATGATTTACTTATACAAGGCTCGGAAATAATAATGACCATCACTTTACTAAAAACACGGCTAACAGAACAACATGAATGACATGCAAATGAAGTTCGTTTGATGCATGAACGCAACTCCGATCCTCTTGCCTTAGTTGCAGCTCACCAAATGACACAGTCTCCTTATCAATCTCATCAGCACTCTTACCAGAATTCTCAACATCAACAACAAGTATCACCATATCAATCTTCATAGTATGGAGCACCTTTTGAATCTCAACAATACTCTGTCAATCAATCATCAACACCTCTTTCAATCACTTATCCTTCCAACAATTATCAATCATCAGTTCACCACAACGTTTATTCTCCATCATCATCCATCCCTCAAGTGGAATACTCTCCCACAGTTAACCAACAATATGAATTTTCCCAATTAGACTCCGGTCTAACTATTCCAGTTTTCAAGCACGGTGATGATCCAATTGATGCTATCAATTATGTAATGTCATTATTGTCTGCTGCAGTCACTTCTCGCTATCCTGCTACCAACAACCAGCTGAGGAATTCATCAAACCCAAGGCAACAAGCAACCATTAATGATGGAAGAGTCACCTTACAACCAGTTTAGGGGAGACAAATTTCTTTTGCTGCGGGTACTACAAGGACCTTTACTCAAGGAGCAAGTGGGAGTAACTCTGGGAAACAAAGGATTGTTACTTGTTACAACTGCAAAGGGGAAGGACATATGTCCAAACAATGCACTAAACCAAGGAGGAAAAGGGATGATTCATGGTTCAAGGATAAAGTGTTGCTGGTTCAAGCTCAAGCAGGAGGACAAATTCTACATGAGGAGGAACTCGCATTTTTGGCAGATCCAGGAATTCCAGAAGCTCAAGCCACACAGACTGTCATTACTCACAATGCTGCTTATCAAGCCGATGATTTGGATGCATATGACTCTGATTGTGATGAACTCAATACTGCCAAAGTTGCTCTCATGGCGAATTTATCTCGTTATGGTTCAGATGTTCTAGCTGAGGTACACAATCCTGATACTACTGATATGATGAATCAAGGTGTGCAGGTGACGTCATCTTATGAACAGTCTAGTGTTGTGGATCATGCAGAGACTGAAATAACCAGTGATAGCAATATCATTCCTTATTCTCAGTATCTGCGTGAATCACAACAGGCAGCTGTTCAAAATTCTAACTCATCTGCACAGCAAGATGCACTAATCTTATCTGTGATTGAACAACTTAGAACCCAAGTAACTCATTGCACCCAGCTTAATCTAGAAAATAAAAGTGTCAATGATACTTTAACTGCTGAGCTTGAAAGATATAAAGAACAAGTTAAAGTGTTGAAAGCAAGATAAAATGTTAAACTAACGAGTCGTGATAAGTTTTCAGATTCACATGAACAGAATGCCAAAATTGATCATCTTAATCAAATTCTTTCAGAACAATTAAAAGAAAAAGAATCTTTAATGAAAACATTTACTATCCTTAAAGATTATTTTAAAAAAGAAGAATCTAGAAATCTTGATAGAGAAATTGCTTTAGAAAAGAAAATCGAACATCTTGATAATATAGTTTATAAAAGAGGCCAATCTGCGCAAACTGTTCATATGTTAACAAAATCAAAGATTTTATATGATCATTCCACCAAACAAGCTATAGGTTATCAAAATCCTTTTTATCTGAAGAAAGCTCAGCAGTTGGAACCAAAGCTTTATGATAGTGATGTCATTCTGAATACTTATACGATTGAGATTCCTGATTCTGAAGAGGCTTTAATGCTTGCTGAAGAGAGTCGATCAAAAATGCTTTTGAAACAACAAGATCCAATGGTTTTAGAAAAAAAAGTAAACACTAAACCAGTTGACTATGTTGCACTTAATAAACTTTCTCAAGATTTTGACAAACAATTTGTTCCACAAACTGAAATATCTGCTGAACAAGCCTTTTGGTCTCAGAATTTTGTGCCCCCTTCAGACCCTTCTCCTTCTAGTAGAACCAACAAAGTCGAGGTTCCAAAAGAACTTCCTAAAGTAAGTATGGTTAATACAAGCTTAAAAAGGCTTAAACAACATCTTGCTGGCTTTGACAAGGTTGTTAAAGAAAGAACCACTACCACAACTATCACTGAGGGCACGTGGGGGTTTGAACATAAAAAAGCTTGTTTTAGGGATGAAATTATTCCATTTATAAAAGCACTTAAGGACATATTCAATAAATTCGATCAAAATCTAATTGATGAACTTACTGAAGTCCAAACACTTTTTTATTCAAATGGAACAGGCTGTTGAACAACATTGTTTAGAGTCAAAAACTTTTGAAAAATCAAGTTTTAAATGAAAACGATCGACTCTTGGAATAAGTTATTAACAAAGATGTTGTGAATGTTGTTATGAATTCTTCTGTGGATAATGCTTCTATGAACATGCATGAATGCCAAAAGTGTCTCAAACTTGAGACTGAGCTTCTCAATAAAAAGGATTTCGTTGAAAAAGAGATTTACGATACACTTTTAAAATTTTATACTTATCTTGAAAAGCATTGCATTTCTTTAGAGGTTGATATTCAACTTAATCAGGAAATTTTTCAAAGGGAAAATTCTGTTTCAAATCAAAGTGCTCATAATATTGATCAATACTTTAAATTAAATGAATTGAAAGCTCAGTCACAAGAGAAAGACAAGGTCATAATGAAGTTAAAAGAGAAAATTAAGTCTTTAAGTGGAAATGTGAATGCTGATAAGGTCAAAATGGACGTGGATGAAATTAAAAACTCTTAACATTGAATTGGATCATAGGGTTTCAAAACTTATTGCTGAAAATGAACATTTGAAACAAATTTATAAGAAACTCTATGACTCGATTAAACAAGCACGTGTTCGATCAAAAGAACAATGTGATGCGTTAATTAATCAAGTTAATCAAAAGTCTGTGGAAATTTCTGATTTAAATGCAAAACTTCAGGAACAAGGTTTGGTCATAACAACTCTAAAGAATGACTTAAGGAAACTTAAAGGAAAAGCTTTAATTGATTCTGTTGTTACATCACACACTATTGATCCAAAGATGCTTAAGATTGATATGGAACCAATAACCCCTAAATTGTTAAATAAAAGGATAGCTCACTCTACCTATATTAAGCACACTCAGGAAGAAGCTGCAGTTCTTATGGATCTAGTTAAACATGTTAAAGCAAATTATCCTCAAGATCATGCCTTAGAATCTGCCTTTAGATATACCAACTAATTCAGGAATTGCTTACAAACATCAGTAAAACCTGCCCTAGTATTAATAATTCTGGTGACCAATTAGTGGCTGTCACCCCTAAGAACAAGGACAAAAGAGTTAGATTCACTGAGCCTCTCACATCCTCAGGAAACACAAACACAAAAACAGGTTCGTCATCCAACCTAGCTTCTAACAAACCTGTTTTGTCTTCTACAGGAGTAAGACCATCTACTAGTGCTAGCGAATCACAACCTTCAGGCAATACAAAAAAAGATAGGATTCAGCGATCACGAAGTAGTAATCTGAAGAATAAAGTAGAAGTCCACCTTAGGAAAGTTAAATCTAGTTTGAATAATAAGAATTATGTTGTTGAACTTAATGAATCTGTAAATTTCTGAACCTATCTGTGTTACGTGTAATGGTTGCATGATTTCTGATAAATGTGTGAATGCTCGCGTTAAATCTAAATCTGTTAAGAAAAATTCTAAGAGAAAAGTTTGGAAACCAACAGGCAAAGTGTTCACTAAAACTGGATATATTTGGAGACCTACTGATCGGACGTTCACTATAGTAGGAAATGCGTGCCCTTAACTAGGATTACCACAACTACTGAAGTGGCCCCTAGGAAACCAATAACTCTATAATATGAAACTTTAAAGCCTATGGTAACATTGGTTTATTCAAGGAAACCTAGGAAAACTAAATCTATGATCCTGTAGCAAATACTAAGATATTAAATATCTTGCTAACAAACATGGAGCCTGTAAATCTTAGGGAAATCCACAGTTTCCAATGTTCCATCTTCTTCTCTTGATACATAGTAGTCGCTTTTCTATAATTGTCTCTGGTATTTGGATCGGCTTAATGCTATCCAAGCATATGACCGAACGATCGATCTTCTAGCTCACTCAATTTCGTCAGTATATTTTTGGGTACCTGGTCAAAATTCAGGCAATGATCATGTGTAAAGATAATGGGTTATGGATGACTATCTTGATATGGGAATGTTACTGATATCACGTGTTCTACTACCGCTAGAAGGACTTTGGGACACAATTTATTCTCCGCCCATTGAGCACATTTTGCGTTCGAACCTTGAAGTTGCTTTCCTGTCAACACACCTGCTTCATTGTTATGCTAGATAGGTTTGACGTTATGATCATTATTGACTGGATCTCGAGGGGATATCTGTATACATGTCTCTGGAGATATGAGATAGGCGTCCTCCTACGATATGTCTCCTTGTCATAAGCCACAAAGACTAAGTCTTGGCTTTGGCTCACGAATGTTTGGTCTCATCTGTGCCAAACTTTGGTTGCAATCAACCATTTAGCCAAGGACACGTCTTGTTTCCGAGGTACGTCCCTAAGCTTAAATTTTGAAAAGGACCATCAGTGTTCTACTTGTTCTATTGGGCGAAAAGCAAGAAGAAACCTCACATAACCTAATATGAAAGGACACCTTAACAAGAACTAACTCTATCTCATGACACACTATGGTTTCTTTGTGGCTCCACATTGCGTGTCGCATGCTTGAATCTAACGACATAGTACATCCTCCGATCATTTTAGATGTACTTACTCACGGGTTTACAATGGGAGTTTTCTAACGTGGACTTAAGGATCAAAAGTTTGAAGCTCCGGATTTCCTTAATTTAGTTTCTCAAGAGATGATCCATAGTGCGGCTTATGACACATGGTCAGACGTATCAGAACATATAATGGAACTGATGTTTGATTAATCAAATTTTGCTGTGAAATATTATGAGCAAGTGCATCTTCTCATGAAAACAATCTGTGACTCCCGCTTCCATAAGCAATAGAGTCGTTTAAAAGACGTAATCGGTTATGCTATTGAAGCATCCCGCCACAATATTATTTATACAAAAAGCTCTGTTATTCTTATGGCTGAAGCAGTTCGCTACCGCATGTTACACGCCTAAATTGTTCCATGATACGCTTCGTCATGGCCCAAAACACCATATGTTGCTTCTGCCAATAACAATACCTCTCCGACCCTATCCATTTCATTTGTGTGTTTGTAGCACTTTGTTACCCAACAAAATGATTAGCATGATACAATTTGGTGAAGTTACAACTAAAAAGTTGACATTGGTATTTTCATTTTGGCTTTTAATGCACCCACGAAGAAAGCATTTCGCAAATTTACAACCGAGTACGTATGAGTAATAGAAATTATTGAGACAATTCATGTAACGATTTTGATGAGTCGACTGCGATGGACTTTCTGATCACGACTAATAGCAGATTTCCGAGATAGTACCGGTAACCGCATCTCATTGAAATGATCTGCAACAATCATGTTCCAGAGGAACTATGTGAACTCAAATCATCTCCTCAACAACGTTAGTACCCACCCTTCGAGTCTGATTGGATATATTGTTTCTCAACCACATGTTTTGATCGAATTCTTCAGTCCCCATCCTTAGTGGTGAATTACAGCCCCTGGAAAAGATCATTGCTCCAATTGCTTAAGTAATAGCTCCAGAACCAGCGGATTCAACTGGTTCACCTTCCTCAACAACTGTTGATCAAGATGCACCATCTGCTAGTAATTCTCAAACTACACCCGAAACTTAATCCCCTATCATCTCTAACAATGTTGGAAGAATACGATCACGACCTTGATGTTGCACACATGAATAATGATCCATTCTTTGGTATTCCAATTCCAGAACATAATTCTGAAGCATCTTCTTCTTTGAACGTTATTTCAACTATTGTACACACTGCTACTCCCCACTCAGAACACATTAACAAATGGACCAAGGATCATCCTTTAGAAAACATTATCGGTGAACTTCAAAGACCTGTTTCCACATGACTACAACTTCATGAACAAGCTTTATTTTGTTACTATGATGCCTTTCTCACATCTGTTCAACCTAAGAACTACAAAGACGCATTAACTCAAGCATGCTGGATTGAAGCAATGTGTTGGGATCTGAGATTTGATGATTACAAAACTAAATATGCAAGATTAAAGAAAGATGAAACAACAAGGACTTAATGTAAAATATTAAGTTAGCTTCCTATGTAAGCTGGGGTTTTCTTGTAACCTCCCTCTATTATATAAAGAGGGTAGGCGTCTGGTTTTAATATCTATCCATAGAAAACTAGATCTCTCCTAATGAGAGTCTAGATAGTTAGATAGCAAGTCGACTGATGAGAGTCGAATAGTACACCATAGTTAGTTGGTGTAGACCCAAATTATAGTTGGGGTAATAGGGAAATCGTTCAATAAAGAAAACCTTGTGATAACATTGATTATGTTCTTATTATGTGTGGTGGCATGTTTAAGAAGATCTTAAGTCAAGGGGAAGCACTGAAGATTGTTTCATACATGGAGATTGTTTTGTAATATCAAATAGGGGAAGATTGTTGGGATCTGAGATTTGATGATTACAAAACTAAATATGCAAGATTAAAGAAAGATGAAACAACAAGGACTTAATGTAAAATATTAAGTTAGCTTCCTATGTAAGCTAGGGTTTTCTTGTAACCTCCTTCTATTATATAATAGAGGGACGTTACAAGAAAACCCTAGCTTACATAGGAAGCTTACCTTAATTATTTTACTTTTAAGTCGCTTTGTTGTTTCATACTTTCTTTAATCTTGCTATATTTAGTTTTGTAGATCATCAAATTCATGATCCCAACAATCAGCTTACCCTCGATTTGATATTATCAATAAACAATCATCCATGTATGAACAATCTTCAGTGCTTCCCTCTGACATTAAGATCTATCTTAAACATGCCACCACACCATAATAAGTGATAATCATATCTCTGTAGTCTTCTTCCCCTTTTTGTTATCATACTAATAGGGGTATTCTTGTAGATAGGCAACTTGTAAACACTTTCCTCAAGTGCGTGCATTGTAGATGGCTTAAACATTTAATCAATAAGCTTCACCCTGAAACCATATGTTTACCATCTCTTAAATCTCAAACTCTGTAGGCTCTATGTAGTGATTACTAATGAAGAAAACTGAGTATAACGAATTTGATGAAGAAGTTGAATCTCCCAAACTTGTGTCTTATGTCTTGCACTATCCACGTGACGTCAAACTTATAAATAAATCTGTGATATATAAGTAGACCGCAACCTCTTGACAAAAACCTCATCTTCTATGAGACACATACTAAGTGATAGCAAATGTAAGCATTAAGCACCTATAAGAAAAATCACACACTTTTGCTAGATTTTGACAAGTCTTCGTCACACCATTGTAAGCACGAACAAGTTATCTTAAAAGCCAACCACACCTTTAAGATATGATAAGACACGCACCTGTGAAACCCAACTACAACATCAAATAAACAATATTCAATCGTCTTCGTAATCACATCTTTAATAAATCTTCAAAACGAGCCATAAATCAATAAGAATAACTATTTAGAAAAATAGTTCTATCCGAGATCCAAATCCATCCAAAAACCAAGTACTGTGTAATACCCGATATTGTACAAAGCTAGCGGTACAAACTAGTTATGTCGGATAGTACTAACGGTACAAACTCTTTCTCGGACGAGGCAAGCAGCACAAAAATCTTCAACCAGTATTAAAAATATTTTGATAGTACTTTCATCACTCGAACAATACTAATATTCAATAAGCCCACGTTTAAATTCCTTTTAAGCCCAAGTGCTCAACAACAGTATTTATACTTTTGGTTGAACAGTAGCTATAATAATCCATCCAACATATGCAAATCTTCATTATGAACAACTATTATGTCTCTACATGTGATAATCATATATATCCCCATGTGCACAAACAGTTTTAACATAAGCCCACTTTAGCTTTATCATGCACATGCCAACATTAACTTTATCAAAACCATACCTGTTCCAATGGCACCACTTAGACAGCATAAAGTTGAGCAAGCAGTACTTTTGTTCCTTCTTTTTGAGTCCAAACAGATTAATCATATTAATCATAGCTTGAACCATTGCACAAACCTCGATTATAGTTGCTCCTCATTAAACCCACGATCATCATGAACATACAAACAGTTGTAACATATACCTTTTCTTTGATTCCATACACACGAAACAATGCTTATAAGCATGAAACAGTACTCGAACATCACATGTACTCAGAAAGTATAAACAAACATGCATGTACTTTCCATAACTGATACATCATGTTGTACAAATCAATAAGCTAACTGTTTCTTAATAGTCATATCCCATCCATGTGACTTCATCCTTGTTGCTTCCTTATTCAATAGCAGCAATATTAATAATATATGGAACATATCTCAAATAAAACCACAAATCATATCCCATAATACTCGCATCCAGAATTCAACCACATACCATATATGCAGAAAGTTAGTAGGGAAGTCAACCACAATCCCTAAAAAATCGCCACTCAAATCTGTATAACCAAAAATCACATCTATTATATACATACTCAAGAACCTGCTGTAACCACGTCTTCTTCTCTTTACCATTTACTGTTGTTAAGAAGAACAAACAACCATCTTCTCTACACATCATTACGCACCAGGCAAACATAAATAGCAACTATTTATTATCTTCATTATTCACACAACCATCAACAACATGAATTACACCAAAACCCTAATTAGGGTTTTTAATGAATTCGTTGAGAATAACAAGCAACTTGATCGTGTATACATCTTCTATACGATGCCTTTATTTACAAACCAGAAACCTAATATATCTTCGATCCATAAAGATAAAACCATGAGGTCAAAGAATCAAGATGCACATTAAATAGGGTTGTACCGAATTAGGGTTTCATGAAAAACCCTATTATCATCGAATAAGATGATCATCGAAAAATAGAAAAACATAAATCGTATAGATGAAACTAACCTTGTAGATCCTAGATCGAGAGCCATGAGGCTCTGATACCACATGATAAGATCGTAAGTCAAGGGGAAACAACAAGGACTTAATGTAAAATATTAAGTTAGCTTCCTATGTAAGCTAGGGTTTTCTTGTAACCTCCCTCTATTATATAAAGAGGGTAGGCGTCTGGTTTTAATATCAATCCATAGAAAACATGAGTTCTCCTAATGAGAGTCTAGATAGTTAGATAACAAGTCGACTGATGAGAGTCGAATAATACACTATAGTTAGTTGGTGTTGCCCCAAATTATAGTTGGGGTAATAGGGAAATCGTTCAATAAAGAAAACCTTATGATAACATTGATTATGTTCTTATAATTCCGCTGTGTATATTCAATCATTGTTATTGTCAATCCTAGATATACAAGATCTAATCAATCTTGAGCTTAAACGATCTTATTACAATGCAAGAAGAGCTTAACGAATTTGAATGTCTTTAAGTCTGGGAACTCGTTCCTCATCCTGATAAAGTGATGGTCATTACTTTAAAATGGATCTACAAGATGAAACTTGATGAATTGGGAGGAATTCTAAAGAACAAGGTTTGTTTGGTTGCTCGTGGTTACCATCAAGAAGAGGGAATTGATTTTGAGGAATCTTTTGCTCCGGTTGCAAGATTAGAGGCTATAAGGATTTTTCTCGCGTTTGCCGCTCACATGAACATGGTCGTCTACCAAATGGATATAAAGACTGCATTTCTGAATGGTAATCTGCGGGAAGAGGTTTATGTTAACCAGCCAGACGGGTTTGTGGATCCAGATAACCCCAATCACATGTACAAGCTAAAGAAAGCTCTTTATGGGTTGAAACAAGCTCCACGCGCATAGTATGACATGTTGTCTTCATTCCTGATATCCCAAGACTTCTCCAAAGGCTCAGTGGATCCTACTATGTTCATCCGTAGACAAGGTAAGGAATTACTTCTGGTACAAATATATGTCGATGATATTATCTTTGCTGCATCTACACCTGAACTTTGTGACCTATTTGCTAAAATCATGTGTTCAAAATTTAAGATGTCAATGATGGGCAAAATCTCCATTTTCTTAGGACTATATATTTCTCAAAGTCTTAGAGGCATCTTTATTAACCAGTCAAAATATGCCCTTGAATCTTTAAAGAAATACGGTTTTGACTCTTGTGACCTAGTGGATACTCCCATGGTGGAGAAATCCAAACTGGATGAGGATAAAAAAGGAAAAGCTGTTGATCCGTCACACTATCGTGGCATGATTGGCACCCTCTTTTATCTTATAGTTAGTAGACCTGACCTATAATTTGCTATATGCATGCGTGCCCGGTATCAGGCACGGCCTACCGAAAAGCACTTACATACGGTCTAAGAGGAACGTCAATTGGGGACTATGGTATCCGAAGGATTCTTCGATTTCTATAACAGCATTTGCAGATGCTGATCATGCTGGTTGTCAAGATACACGCCGTAGCACATCTGGTAGTATGCAGTTCTTGGGAGATAGACTTGTTAGCTGGTCATCAAAAAGGCAGAAAAGCGCTACGATATCCAGTACGGAAGCTGAATATATTGCTATGTCTGGCTGTTGTGCTCAAATCCTTTGGATAAGATCACAGCTTACCGACTATGGCCTTGGATTCAATAAAATTCCAATGTACTGTGATAACAAAAGCGCTATTGCCTTATGCTGCAACAATGTTCAACATTCCGAGTCGAAGCATATAGACATCAGATTTCACTTTATCAAGGAGCATGTTGAGAATGAGGTGATTAAACTTTACTTTGTCAATACGGAGTATCAACTGGCGGATATCTTCACAAAAGCCCTTGCAAGAGAAAGAATTGAATTTTTTATCAACAAGCTGGGAATGCAGAGTTTTACGCCGGAGACTCTGAAACAATTGGCAGATGAAGTTGATGAATAGTGGTGGTACCTATTCAAATATCCTGTAACATATGTATATATATTAAAACCATAAAAACCAAAAAGATTTTTTTCATTTTTCAGGAAATTTTTATAAAAACAAAATACAAAAATATAAATTTTATAAAAACAAAGAAAAAAAAATTCAAAAATGAGAAAAATATAAAACGAAGTAATAATGGCATGTCTTCTGAAAATCGATAACATTTACGGTCTTAGAAATGACATTTAATAATGATACGAGGCTATAAATGAAGTTCGATCAGAAGTTCAAAAGTTTTCAAAACATGCCAAAAATAGCTTGCTATTATTTCAGATAGCAACCCAGTCATCATCTTAAAGGCAAGTATTTCAAAAAGAGAACTTGACCTCATAACGGGAATTTATTCTCGGGCATGGTCTACATTCTGACCATGCAAAGGCTTGTGATTACTTTGCATCACAACCCGTGCTTCCTATATACCATTAGTGTACGTGTCAGTACGCTTATGTGTTAAAATAAGAGAAATCTTATTTTTATTAGTAAAAAGTTATCTTCACAATGAATCAGTGTTTTCAGTAATCACAAAAGGATTTTAAAAGACAATTATACCACTCAAAAAATGACAACAACTCTTTAAATAGAAAACTGGTCTTTATTTGAGGGGGAGAAAGAGTCATCAAATAATCTTTTAAAACGGTTTTTCAAAATAAGTCACGGAATAAACGGATAAAGTTTTTGATAACGACGGATGACAATTTCAAGGGGAGTTAATGGATTTTAACTACACGAGCTTTAGATGTAATTTGTTTCAAACTTTAGGGACTTATTTGAAATATGAGACCTAGTGAGTATAGGATTTAAACACCATTCGATCAATATTGACAACACCTCATAGTTGTAAAAGACTTAGGATTGTTTGGAAATAATCAACTAGTTTTAATAGCCTTGAAGTTGATTCTCACGGGATAGATCTAAGCTTATTTATACCTCAAACACGATCTCTAGTATATGTGCGTACAAGGTTTTTCTGATTCCGAGGTGTCGAAACCAGCAAGGGGGAAGGAGTAGATGTATACTTGATAGAGTCCATGGCTTCTTTTGAAGTCACCTTCTTTAAATTTTAGGCCCTTTTTTTGTTTCTTTCGGGTGCACTATTTCAATCACATGGTGGAAGAGACATCTCGTCAATAGTCAATATGCATCATTTGAGTCCCCAGGGGGAAGTGTTGGGAGTATAATTATTTAAAACGTGAGAAGAATTCTTTCTGATTCAATAAATGCTTCCTTAAACGGTTAATCACTAAGCATATTTTTTAAGAGAGTAGAAATAGTGGACAAAAGAGGTACACATAAGTTTGATAAGTATGATGATTCCTTAAGTTAGTCAGTATTCTGCAGAAAGAAATGAGTACATTTGGGACTTAGTTGACTTAGGTGTTTTCATTTAGACTACTTAGAGGGAATTATTATGACATCCGGGACTTAGTTGACTTTGGTGTTTCAATTTATATCATCATTATCATGTAAGGAGAAATTCGGACATCCGGGACTTAATTGACTTTGGTGTTATGGTTTTGAATTAATTGTGTACTTCGGATATTTGGGCTTTTTACATCACGTCTGCTTGAGGCGGTTTGCAAGAAAGTTTTGAATCTACTCAAAGAAGGATTGCTGATTTAGGGGGAAGCTAAGACAACTTCTTATGAGAGATTACGAGGAAGACCTACGGCAGCTACAAAAGAACCATATGATTCTATCATATGATGTTCTCATCATTCAGGTCAAACCTCGTAAATAATATAAACTTGTGAATTTGTATATATGTAGTGTAGACTAATGGTGATATTAAGAAGTGCTCGAGTACAAAATTTTCAAGAACTTCTTAGTGAATTTGAAAAATTTCAAATTATTGTACTCAGCACTGTCTTATAAACCTTCAAAAATTAAGGGAGAGCATTAAAATATTCCTGTTAGATATTATGTAACATTTTGTCCCCGAACGTTTAATCAATTGATATCCAAAATATCAAGGGATTAACATTTTGGATAAGGGGAGAAAATGTGATTAAACTGAATCTAATTTGTATTGAAATGTGATTAGATAAAATGGACTCAATGCACTCCACACTTAGCATGTATTACGATTACGATGCACATGTTAAGGGGGAGCTTTTAGTGATTATGATAAACTCTCAAAGTGTAAATCTTTTGATATTTATATCAAACACTTTGATTGAATTTTTCAATGATTTTGGTTCGATTGTGATGGAATACCCGAAAGACCGACCATGTACTTAAATTTATGGAGTTATAAGGCGGTTAGGCATATGTATTCATATCCCATGATCCAGCCAGAACTGGAGGGATCTACATAGGGATATCCACTAGATAGTGTAGAAGTCCTTAGGTATGATACAAAAGAAGAAAAAGTGAGAATCGAGAAAAGTGCCGACTGAGATGGAGCTAGTACTGGAACAAACCCAACATGGTACTAGTTATGAAGTCTCGGTAAGCGCTGAAAGGGTTGAAGAATTAAAAAGAATTATAAGAATAAAGGGTGAAAAGAAAGAAGCCCTCCATACACTTAGGCAGAAACCGGGTCAATACATTAACTGTCAGAAACACTAAGGTCTGACATTGAAGACTGTCATGGACCCAGTGACGCTAAGCACAACCCTCCCTAGCCACTCAAGGTCTCTCAATAGACTCTTGTTTCATTTCTCATAGAGATTACACGCATTTCTATCAACTTTCTCACTCCGAGTTAGTTGGTATTGAAAAGGTGGCAGTCTGCTCTAGCCTCTGATCACTAAAAACAAAGTGCACTATTGAGTCTAGAGCCAAAAGAGATCATCCATAAATCTCATTAGGACACTTGTCAAATTATGCTTGCTAAGTCACATAATGTGAATAACAAGATATATGTTAAGAGTCCTACGCATTATCCTTGTGATTTTACCAGAACATCCAAGTGATATTATTCACAGTGAAGATGGAAATCCTGCTTGAGCCAACATGAAACAAGCTCATGGTAGGTGACTTGTGCGATTCTTATGAATCAAACTTGTGACAACTGGAAAGCAACATTGGGTGCGATTCTTTATGAATCAACTTGTTCCAGGTTACTGAATCGACAGATTAATGAAAACTTTGATTTGCTTAAAACCTCTCGATGTGTCTACAACTCCTCTTTTGATGTGGAATACGGCGATTGATTGTCAAATCAATTTTTTTATTTCAATCGGTGAGATAGTAACTCGCTGGTTTACTCTTATCGTGTTGTTTGCTTTGAGACGCTTCGATAATGAGAACATGCTGAGTTTGATGAATCTGATACACATGTGTTAGAAAGACTCAATACTTCAGCTAGAAATCCTATCAAGGAGATTCTTCTTAAATTGAATCTACCTGATCACAGGTCGATCCTTACAGATTCGAAGGTTACTCCAACCAAACACGGGCGAATGACAAAGCCATATTCGTCCCCCCGCTTTATTGCTAACTGTTTTAATGCAATATACTTAAAGATGGAGGTGAAGGTACCTGAATCTAGCTGACTCACAATATTCATAACCACATGCTCATACCCGACCGAAAACCATAAAGACATCATGAAAGCTCAAGTACATGTTTCAAGACTTCCGCTACTCTGATACCATTAGTCTTTCTTGAAGTGATGAAGTATTAAAGTTAAAGAATTTCAAAGAAGTTTTTGTCACTCTGATATCGAACGTCTTTCTCAAAGTGACGAAGTGTTAAAGTTAAAGAATTTCAAGAAAGATGCAACATTAAAGATTTTTCAAGTCAACAAATCAAGAAAGGTATGAGCATGTCGGTCCAGAAGTCACAAGTTCACAAGATGGCAAAGCTTACAAGATAGCGAAACGAGATTATGCTTGGTTGATGATCTCAAGGTGTTCAAGATCACGTTCCCACATCCAAGTCATGATAAAGGAACAAGCTCAAGCCTAAAGTCAATGATCACTACATCAAATCATAAGTTAATGATCGAAGTTAAAGACTACGAGCTCAAGACTAAAGATAAAGCATAGTATGCTAGGCTTAAGATTTTGTAAAATGGAGTGACCTCCCTTAGGGGGAGATTGTTAGAAACACAAAAGTATCGGTCACTTCTAATATTAGCAGCTCGCTCATCTCTCGCACGTGGTTTGTCAATGTAAGTTTTTATAATCCTAATAGCGGCAAAAGGCCTATGGAAGCAAAGCTTCCATGGCCGTGCTAATGATGTAAGTAATACAATACACCTCTCCATACCTTGGAGAGGTGGTTGGTTGGTTGTTCATTTTTCACACATCATAATACACATTCCATTTTCCATTTACTTTCTATCTCTAAGTTCATCCAACCCTTTTCTCTCACTAGTTCGTGCTTATATCAAAGATTATTAACATCCTACACATGCAAAACTTACTTGCATCTTAAGTCAAAAGATGACTAATACAACCATTTTTGATATCTTACTCATACCAAGGATCCAAAAGTAAATATTCAAAAGTTGAGGGTGTCCAATATGCATCCCTATGATCGGGCGTGTCAATATGGGTCGGGTTTGCCCCAGACCGACCTGACCCGATAAGGATAATCGGTTGGGTAAATAATTGGGTAGAAAAATTCTCTGTCGGGTTATTTGTTTTGACACGAACCTGATAACCCGATATTGTTATCGGGTCGGGTTAGGGTTGAATTAATTTTCTTATCGGGTTATCGGGTCAACCGATAAGACCCGAAAATCAATTCTAATTTTTAAGTACTCCATAATACTTTTTACTGAATTGCTATGCCACTACATGAATCTATTGGTTTCTAGGAAAAATATCAGTATTTACTATAAGATTTGGTCTAAAAGCCATATGTTGATTACTTACTCAGTTTGTGGCAAAGCAATAATATGCAATATGGGTCTGCTCACTTGCAATATTGCATTCCGTTTGGGTATTGTCAACATATATAGGCTCGCTTGGCATATTGCGCTTTGTTTCCAAATAGGAATAACAATAAGACTTTGTGTGCTAAATGTAGAAGAAAGACTCGGCAAGAGAAATACAAACAATGCAAGCCACTTTTTTTTATATATAGTGTTATTACTTTATAAATAAAAGCTTTATGACTTTCAAAAACATCATTTTTGTTTAATCGATATCATATAAAAGTGCAAGCCATTTTTTTATTTTCGACTATCATTTTCTCGTGTGTAGCTAAACCGATAACCTGATCACCCGGACCCGATAAGGACTGACTCCGAATACCATCCGAACCCGATAACCCGATTCCTTATCGGGTCGGGTTGCGGGTGAGATTTTAAAATTCAAAACCTGACTGAACCCGACCCGATAACACCCCTACTTATGACTGAGTCTGGCAGGAATAATCCACGAATTCAAAATCTATAGCCAAACACTCACATTTGCCTTGATTTAACAATACTCCCATATTGTTAACCGACAATGGACATATTTAGAATAATTAAATTATTCAAGGATTAAACATGCAACTATAGGAAATAGTTATAGTATGAATGAAAATCATATTACCATAATATATCTATTCATCATGAATATAAAACTGTCATACAATCCGCTAATTACTCCAAATACGTTAATTAGAATACGTTTTACTTAATACTACTAGCTGAGAACGCAGACCTACTACCTACGTTATGTTCAGAATGCTTCATTATTTAAAGAGTATACACCCTTTGGTTATCGGGCCAGCTAACGTTGTCATCTATGTGAAACTTTATCCAGAACGTTTGACAAAAGCCCATCCGACTTCTAATTTTGACCAAAATTAACACTACTTGCTCAACGCATGTCCCGAAAATGACCTTCTGCTGTTCTTTTATAAACTGACCAAAATCAATTACCATTCACTTCTTGAAAGTATTTTTAAATGAAAGTAGACTCTGTTATCTTCAAAATGGCGGGTGGCACGCATTCTAACTCCTTTCGGTTTATTTTATACAAAATTCTAAAGTTGGATAAAATTTGCCAGCATCAATCCAGCCGGGGGGCAAAACAGCCACATCGGGCGGCTGGATGAGCATCCGGGCAGCAAAATAGACAGCGCCGGGGAGTAATTATTTTATTGGCTCATCATCAACCAACATTTTTTGGACCTATTTTCCAGGAAACTATAACTCTTCGAAACACGACGATTACATGAAACCATTACTTTAATGTCATTAAGTTACATGAAAATTATATCAGTTTTCATAAACGCATTATGGACTAAACGTCATACAACGCGACCTCCCTGGTGGTTTTACTAACACCCATTTGACACTCTTTTCAATTACAACTTAAACATCACACTATAACCTTTATGTAATAACCAAGACAAATGTACTTGGGACACATTCAAAAAAATGTTTAATAACAAAATAACACTTAGAGGTTCAACCTTGACTCGACCCTATCAACTAACAGACTAAATTCATTAAGCATTTACATGCACATCCAATTTCTAAGCTTCAAGACATATGCCTTAGCAAGCTATACCTTCATTCTCATAATAAACTACAAAACCGGTTAGACAACTAAACGTAAGCTTTTCTTAGTAAGAAAAGACATCCAAGTCATCATATTCTTTTTTACATTTTATCTTGAACATTAACATACCTTTAGAGAACATAATAGTTAACATCCTTGCTAGTCTCACACCTAGGCTTATCATATCTTTTCTCATGAACATCCTTATCATCTTGACATATAACTATGTAACTCAATTAGCTAGTTTTTATCAACAAAGTCTCATCCTCTTACCAGCTCAATAGTCTTATCCTTTCTGTACCCTTAGCACATAAACTCTAACATAACATGGTAAATCAATAGTAACTTAGATTGTATTGTCAAATTTACTTACTTGAAATCCTAGTTAGAAGAACACCAAGAACATCATCATCATCAACATCAAAACCTATTTTCACATAAAAAGCAATATCAATAACATATACAATCTATAACTTATCTAATTTACATCCTTAATCATCATATGATCATATCTTGATCATATGATGAAAAACCCCATTTTCCTTACACTTAATCTTCAATTAACCTTAACCCATATTATTAAACACCTTAATACTTATTTTAGAAAAGCAATTACCCAAAACCCCAAATTTGGGTTTATGAACCCTAACCCTTAATTCTTTAATGAACTCATAATTAGAGGTTACTTACTTGAGGGAATGATTTAGCTAGGCTTATCTCTTTAACTAGAACCCTTAAGCACCATCACATGATCATCATTATTTCTTGATTCCCTCTCTTTTTTCTTGTTGTGTCCTCACACCTAAAACACAAATACCTACTGTAACATTGTAGAATGCCAGGGAAATCATGGATAATTATAAGTTAGTTAGGACTTTGGTCTAATGACACTTTAGGTCCTACAAGTCCTCTTTCTTCCTACTTATGACACATAATATTTTCTAAACCATTTTCATAACATATTGACTTATAGTTGACTACTGGGTTTGACTAACCAATCACATAACGCATTTAAACTTATAAAGTCATAGTCAATCCTACCCAATGGCCTTCTCGTAATTAAATACTTAAAACCCAGTTTTGGGGTGTAACAAATCTACCCCCTTATTTAGATTTCGTCCCTGAAATCAGTTTATCTAAAGCTTGTGACCGTTCGCAAACTTATCTTATACCTATAGTCTCGTTTCTAACTTAAAATGCCATTTTCTCATTCAAAAGTCTAAACAAATTGTCTGTCAAGTCTTTTCGACTTTACACAACATTCTTAATTTAGGCATTTACTATATAGGATTCGTACATTTCAACTTCCACTCGCACATATCTTATTTCTTACTACATCTAACATACTTTGGTTTTCATTTTCTTGTTTCTCTCATCGCACTCGTGTCACATCGGATACACATAAGCCCACTTGTTTACAACTCGTTATTTATATAAAGAGGCGTCTCAATCTATAAATAAAAAAGTTATAAATTTATGGTTCGGTGATTTATAATTTTTTTATTTAAATGAAGAAGCATCCCAATCCATTTAAATAAGAAGATTATAAATCATCCTACTTATATATATTTCTGACACAACAATCATACTCGCCTTACACTTCTTATCTTACTTTTCCATTTTTTCCATTATTTATCTTTTCTAGCCTTGGATCCATCATCATCCTTACTTATACTTCCCCGTAGGGTTTACGAACTTACCATTTGTGAACTTATCGTTCATGGCATTTCATAATTCCCTTACCATTTACTTACACCTTTCGAACTTATCGTTCTTACACCACTTGAACTTATCGTTCATACACCATTCGAACTTATCGTTCATGAACTTATCGTTCTTGCATTTCACAATGCCTTTATCACTTTCTTATATCATTCGAACTTATCGTTCTTGACATTTTGCAATACCTTTATGTTTTCAATGTTGGATCCAAGCTATTATTATCTTATCATTCCTATACCCTTTTCATTCTTGTACTTTGATCAAGTACTTTTATCATTCATTCTCCATTTTTATACACATAGTTTTCTTAACGTCTTAACATTTTCTCCATCGAGGTTTTCAACCTTTTTTAGGCCACCAAACAAATTCACACGTATCACGTGACTCTATTCGAGTTTCAATTCATCTTAGTGCATTTGACACTACTAAAAAAGTGCAATTAGCATCATAAGATATACCAACGACCATAAATCTGTTGCTAAATACATGCATTACCAACGGAGTTAACAACGAAATTAGCAATCAAATGTTACCAACTTATTTTTAGCACTGGAAATGTTACCAACTTATATGAGTAACAACGGCTTTTTCCGTTTCTAAATTTACAACGGATAAGAAAAATTCAATGCTAAATGAGATTAGCATCGGGCTTATTTGCTACGCCTTAAATATTAACAAAAGTGGAATTATCGCTTGTTTAACAACGGATTTTAGGCGTTGCTGCTCGTCGGATATCTAATAGTGTTACTTCTTTTATAATTTTTAACGTATCACACATTCACCATGTGTTTCAATACATATACATAAGCATATGTTGCTAATGTACTTCTACCATTCCTTACTTATCGTACATTCCAAACTATGTGCTTTAATCAAGCATTCAACCCTCATT
>BQNB010010988.1:54797-66422 GCA_026074375.1 Tanacetum coccineum
ACCATTAACATTACAACTTTGACATCCTAGTGGCCAATGACCCTTTGTGCACATTTTGTTGGAGGTCCATTATTTTCCATTGTCTTTATATCCCCACACATTTTGTGTCTACTTTTTATAAATACATTGTAACAAAATGTTATAAAAATGATAATTAGCACCATTATAAGGCGATGGTATGGTGAGTGTAAACTCACCTTACACGTCAACGTCACATCAGTTTTCTCTCTCTTCTTACTTAACTCACTACAACTCACCTTTCAACCGTAATAACAACCATAAACTCATCTTTCAACCGTAATAATAACCATAAACTCATCTTTCATTAAAATACATACTTTATATAAAATATACCCCACTAAATACCCACACACACTCACAACCAAATAAGATATATTAAATAAAAATTAGAGGGGCCCACAATTATACAAACTCACACTGATAAGTTACTCACCACTCTCTCCTCAAAATACATCAACTCGCGTGAGTTTGGAACTCACCGTATGAGTTTACCTCCGTACCTTTAAATACCTAAATTCTTTAGTTGGGGATTTTATTAGTCAACTAAAGCGTGCATATGTGTTGCTACGATTGACTATGCCACTTGCTAAATAAGATACTCTGGTAATGTACACTTCATAAGATACGAAGTTTAATTTCAAATAGGAAATACACCTATTACTAGGAGAAAAAATAATGTTAGGGCTGGACTTAATGGTGACCACGGTTATCACTGCAACTCAAATTTCTCTTACTATAACATTCTTCATGACCAATATGAGTATAAATAAGGCTGATCGCGGTTATCATCAAAAATACGTAAAATACATAAACACAAATAACCTCACAAAAAACAATTAAATAACACTCACTCACATACAACTTCGGTCGTGCAATCACTCGAGTCTTGCCTAAAATCCTTGAGACGCGTCCTTCAATTGGGGGGTAAAGAAGATAAAAGCAAGTGTGACTGAGTCACTTGACCGACGTAATGACCATCCATTACGAATGGACTTAGTCACTTGGCCAAGTTGGTAAACATCTCACTTTCACCGATAAATTAATGAGAGGTCTTACGTTCAAATCTTGCTCTGGTGCAAACAACTTGTATGACATTTCATACCATGATAAAAGGAAGGCGCTATCCGAATTGAGTATGTGCATTGATAAGTCTCCTACATTAATATTAAACAAGGACAATTTCAATCTCCTCTCATCAAAAATCAGAAATTTCATATTTACTCCTAATATGTTTTAAGAGCATTTGAAAATTATAGCATTAAAAGATTGTAATTTTAAGTATATTTGAAATTAATCATGAAAAGAGAGGATAAATGAATTCAATTTTAAAAAAAAGTTAGTCATAAATCATGGCCTAGTGGCAAAACACTTGTGACTATCATTACTAAAATGTGAAATGTCTGGGATAGTTCCTAGCTTAATAACCCTGAAGTGGGCACGATAAAACTTTGTTTAGAAATGTGGTAGTTGGATATGTGGTTTATACGACTAGAGATACGTAAGCCTATTGGGGGCACACACGTTAAACACATAGAATGCGTTTATTCTTTAATATACTTCACGTAATGTTTACATGTAAACCGGAGGGACTAAATTGGACAAAACATAAACCCTATGGATGCCTTGTGATTAGCCGATCCATGCATGGTTATGAGATGTGTTTATTAGTTTTAGAATAAGGAGGAAAAGGAAAGAATGAGGCTTTCCTTGTACTATAAGGATTTGGATTCGAGGTGTATATATACCCTCACATCTAAGCTCATTCCATACATTTTTCATAACGCTAAAAACCTAAAGTGTATTCGGTTTTCTATCTCCCAAAAACCTTCGACCAAAAAACCATACCAAAGGGATTTTGGTTTTTCCCCTTTTCCTTCATTCGATTTCGGCAAAAACCCTAAAGGTTTTCTAAGTGCGATTTATTATCCCGCAAGGCTCGAATTTAGGTTAAGATCTTCAAGGAATTCATTTTACTAGTTCTCCTAAGCGACAACGATCTAAAACCTCAAAAGGGTTTTGGTTTTCTTGGTTTTCGGTTCAACCGAAATCGCATAAACCCTAATTAGGGTTTGGAGATTTTCGGTTCTAATAACAAGGGTTTTGTTTGTGAGATTCGATCCAAGAAAGGTGTAACACAAGGTGTTTGTGAGGAGTGAATTAAAGACTAGCATCTTGACGTGTTTGTTGGACGTGTTTGTGTGAGCAACCATAGAGGTGACAACTTATTCACTAAGTTCCCAAGTAAAGATTCTCGTTGATTGCTTTTAGTCATTCAACAAAAGGTTAGTGTTTCTATCTTTATACTTGTGTTAATCTTTAATGTCAAACTAGATCCATCCGCTGCGTACTCGTAGTAAAAGTGGTTTACTAATTATAAAATCCCAACAGTGGCATCACGAGCCTACCCGTTTGGTGTTATGGGTTACACACTTATAAAACACGCTAAAACTGCATGAGAAACCTTTATTTATTGTTTTAATTGAAAATTATGGCAACAATATGCAATTCTTGCCATAAAGAATAAATAAAAACCTAGAATCTTGCAATATTGCTAGTTAATATAGTTGAACTTGAATAGATCTAAAATTAATAGTTAATTGAGAGTGTTAAATCTTGTATTCTTTTCAATTATCCCGGCCTTAAGACTCACGCAATCATGTATATATGATGGATGTGGCGATCTAGGCACTTTAGCAGAAAACCTAGTGAGAGTCTTTTGGTTCTTCGTTTGGGGAAGACTCATGTGAGACGTCGAGGCATTATGCGATTTACTGCTTTCTAAATAGAGTTTGTCTTCACCTCATTTCCTCTTTCTGTCTGTTTTATATGCCTATGTGTTTATACTCCTTATGACTTGTGACTATATGCAAAAGTTTTTTTTAGAACTCAAAACAGACTAAATACTTAAAGAGAAACTTGGTTTACATTTTTCTGTGTTATTGCACACATAATTAGATACTCCCAATGACCTTTATGTGTTATTTGTAAAACTTGGTTTTGACAAACTAATACGGACATTAAACTATGAAACTTGTTTTCTTAGAGAGATAAAAGTTTTTCTTAAATACATCATCAGTTAATTGTTATAATTGGCTCACCCATCTTGAACAAACTATAAAAGAGGTATAAGGCGGGACATTCCCAAAAGAAATCGGGTTTTTAATAAGCTTCGCGCTGACCTGTTTCTCCGCTTCTTTGTGCGATCAAATGGAGCTACCGAGAACTTTTAACAAAGATGATGTCTAGATTAAAAGTTAACAAAACGTTTTCTTAACTTGTGCAACAAAGATGTTTTGCATGCTTCTTTGTACACGATTTTGTCACATATTTTGTAAAATTTATGTGTATACCCTTATGTGTAATTTTAAGTCTATGCCAACCAAAGTAAGAACACGTGTAGTTGGTTTGACCTCTTTGGTCAGACCTTAGGGCCTTTCCAACCCATGGCAAAAAATTTCATAGGTCAGATCTATGTCAATTTTTGCATGTTCTTTTTTGGTGGACTTAAATCGAGTATGCTTGGTCAGACCTTGGACCCGAGGCATAAGATGAGACTAAACATGCACTTGACATTACTATAAGAGTTACTAATGTCATAAGTCTCATAAAAACTAAGAGTTGCATTTATATGCAATTAACGCTCGGCGCTTACCTCTTGCCCTACTTGTTTACACGTTGGTCAGACCTTCGGTAATAAGTGGGAGGTCAAGTTGGATCTTAGTCTTATTAGTAATTAATTGGGTAGTTAATTCTTTTAAGAATTTAATTATCAAAAATACTAATAAATTGAACTTTTTCTGATTGTAGATGACTACCACAGTCGTAAACAATTCGGTTTTCATGGGTTTCTTTGAGAAACATAAATTAACTGGACCTAACTTTATCGACTGGTACCGACAACTTCGTATTGTCCTATCAGCCGAAGATAAGTTAAACTATCTAGAGCTCCCAATCCCTGCTACTCCTGTTCTAGCTGTTGCTGGGCAACAAGCTCCTCTCGAAACTCTTGCAGCTCACGCCGCATGGGTCAAAGGACAAAAGGAAATTGCTGTACTCATGCTTATGACCATGGAACCAGATCTCCAACGGAATCTGGAAACCCTTGGTGCATATGACATGCTTAAGGAGTTGAAAACTCTGTTTGCTCAACAAGCAGAGCAGGAACTTCTTCAAACCGTGAGAGAGTTTCACGCGTGCAAGCAAGAAGAAGGACAATCTGTAAGCTCATACGTTCTAAAGATGAAGAGCTATATAGATAATTTGGAGCGTCTAGGTCACCCCGTGTCACTATCCCTAGCAGTGAGTCTAATCTTGGTCTCTCTGCGAAAGGAATATGACAGCTTTGTGCAAAACTATAATATGCACGGCATGGGGAAGACGGTAAATGAGTTGCATGCCATGCTTAAGCTACATGAGCAAACTTTACCAAAGAGAGATGCACCTGCTCTTCATGCTATAAGAGCAGGAAAGGTCCAGAAGAAAAACAAAAACAAGAAACCGCAATTGGCTGCTAGGGGAAACAATAAAGGGAAAGGGAAGTCTAAGCTTGCTTATGCTCCTAAACCCAAGATTCCTCCACCACCCAAGAAGGAAGATCCTGCTAAGGACTCAGTCTGTCATCACTGCGGTGATACAGGCCATTGGAAGCGGAACTGTCCCCAATATCTATCCGAGTTGCTAAAGAACAAGAAGCTACCTCAAGGAGCTAGTACTTCAGGTATCTTTACTATAAACTCTTTACTTTTCCTATAAAATCTTAGGTATACGATACGGGCTGTGGGACTCATATCTGTAATACTACTCAGGGACTCAGGGGAAGTAGGAAGCTGAAGCCAGGAGCTTTGAGTATGTACATGGGCAATGGTCAACGTGCAGCCGTCGAAGCTATTGGATCTTATGATTTGTGTTTCCCTAGTGGCTTAGTTATAGTTTTACACAATTGTCATTATGCTCCTTCTATAACTAGAGGAGTTATTTCAGTTTCCCGTTTGTATGACGATGGTTTTATTAACCGTTTTGATGATGATAATACAATTTTAGTTTCTAGGAATAATTTGGTTTATTTTAGTGTCGTTCCAAGGGATGGTATCTATGAAATTGATTTTTCTAATTCTATTACAAACGATCATTCTACGTATGTTGTTAGCAATAAAAGAGCCAAGTTAAACTTGGACACTTCTCTCTTGTGGCACTGTCGTATTAGACACATTAGCAAGAAACGTATTGAGAAGTTGCAACAAGATGGACTTCTTAATTCAATTGACACTAAGTCTTTTGAAAAATGAGTTTCATGTTTGTCTGGAAAGATGGCATGAAAACCTTATTCACATCAAGTGGAAAGAGCTAAAGATCTGCTTAGACTAATATACACCGATGTATGTGGCCCATTTAGAATTGTGTCAAGACAAGGAGCTAGCTACTTCGTCACCTTCACTGATGACTTTAGTCGTTATGGTTATGTTTACTTGTTGAAGCATAAACATGAAGTGTTTGAAACTTTCAAAGTGTTTCAAAAGGAAGTAGAAAACCAACTCGAGAAGACCATAAAATCACTACGTTTTGATCGTGGGGGGTGAATATATGAGTCAAGAGTTTTTGGATCATCTAAAGGAACATGGGATTATTGCCCATCATACTCCTCCTTACACGCCTCAACATAATGGTGTGTCTGAGAGGAGAAATAGAAGCCTATTAGATATGGTTCGCTCCATGATGAGTCAAACAACTCTTTCAAAGTCCTTTTGGGATTATGCCCTTGAGTCTGCTGCACGCATTCTCAACATGATTTCGACTAAGAAGGTTAAAAAGACACCATATGAAGTATGGTATAGGCAAGCCTTTAAGTTGTCTTACTTAAAAGTCTAGGGTTGTAAGGCACTTGTTAAGCGAGATAATCTTACCAAGCCTGACAAATTAGAGACAGATCTATTAAGTGCATCTTTGTAGGATACCCAAAGGAAACAATGGGTTATTCTTTCTACTACTTACCTGAGAACAAAGTATTTGTTGCTCAGAATGCTGAATTCTTAGAGAATAGTCTTATAACTCAAAAATCAAGTAGGAGTTTAGAAGATCTTAAAATAATTCAAGAAGAAGATACGCATCCTTCTAAAAACATTAGCTCACATCATGATGAGGGTGATCAAGAAATTGATGAACCTCAAAGTGATATCATTCCCATTCGTAGGTCCACTAGGATACGACATGCTTCAGATCGAATGTGCTTAAACATCGAGGCTGATGAGTATGAGTTGGGGATCTTAATTAACCCGCTAACTATAAAGCTGCATTGTTGGATCCTGAGTCCGATAAATAGCTAAATGCTATAAATGTGGAAATGCAATCCATGAAAGATAATGAAGTTTAGGACTTAGTTGATCTTCCTCCTAATGGTAAAACCGTTTATAGTAAATGGCTCTTCAAAAAAACCCGACATGGATGGAGTTGTACACACTTATAAAGCTCGTCTTGTGGCGAAGGGCTTTACTGAAACTCCCAGGATTGATTATGAGAAAACCTTCTCTCTTGTTACATACATTAGAGCTATTAGGATTCTTATAGCCATAGCTGTATTTTATGACTATGAGATTTGACAAATGGATGTCAAAACTGCATTCCTCAATGGATATCTCTCTGAAGAGGTCTACATGGAGCAACCTGAAGGTTTTGTTAACCCAAAATTTCCAAACCGAGTATGCAAGCTCAAGTGTTCCATTTATGGGCTTAAGCAAGCATCAAGGCAACAGAATAAACAATTTGATGATGAAATTAAGAAATTTGATTTCACTAAAATCGTAATGAGCTATGTGTATAAATGAAAGCTAGTGGGAGTTATGTCAATTTCCTAATGTTATATGTCGATGACATATTGATCATGGAAAACAACATTCCAATCTTACAGGATGTAAAATCTTACATTGGAAGATGTTTTGCTATGAAAGATTTAGAAGAAGTTGCATATATTCTTGGAATCAAGATCTACAGAGATAGATCAAAGTGGTTAATTGGTTTGTGTCAAAGTGCTTATATTGAGAAAATCTTGAAAAGATATTTCATGAAGAATTCCAAATGTGGAAGTATCCCCATGCAAGAAAAACTCAAATTAAGCAAATCACAAGGTGCTTCAACACTTGCTGAGGTGAAGCGCATGCAGCATGTACCATATGCTTCGGCTGTGGGATCTATTATGTATGCTATAAGATGCACTCGCCCTGATGTTGCGTTCACTCAAAACATAACAAGCCAGTTTTAACAGAATCCAAGTGAACTTCACTGGACAGCTGTTAAGAACACTCCAAAGTATCTTCCCAATACTAAAGATATGTTTCTTGTTTATGGAGGTGATATAAAACGAGAGCTCAGAGTTTCTTGCTACACTGATGCTGGATATCTGACGGATGCTGACGACTTAAAGTCTCAGACCAGATATGTATTCGTTTTAAATGGAGGTGTTGTTGACTGGATGAGTACAAAGCAAAGCATCTTTGCAACTTCATCTGCAGAAGCTGAGTATATAGCTACTTCAGACGCTTTTAAGGAGGCGGTATAGGTTAGAAAATTCATTTCTGGGCTGGGCGTGGTACCCACAATTGAAGAACCCATAAAGATGTATTGTGACAATACTGGAGCCATGACTATAGCTAATGAATCAGGAATCACTAAAGGTGCTATACTTTATCATGCCAAAGTTCACTATCTTTCGTGAAGTTATAGAGTTTGGCGACGTTAAGATAGAAAAAGTTCACACGGATGATAACTTAGCTGATCCTTTTACTAAAGCTTTAGCTTTTACTAAGCATTCAGAACATACTAAGAATACAGGAATGCTTCCAGCTAGTAATCTCATGTAAATCTGTGTTTTTCATTAGTATTTGGATAATTGGGATTGTAATTTTTTTTTTACTTTCTGATGAATAAAAATACTTGGTATTATACATATAATAATTGTTATCATATATTTGCATGTTTAATCCTTGAATGATTTTACCATTCTAAATATGTCTATTGTCAGTTAACAATATGGAAATATTGTTACATAAGGCAAATGTGAGTGTTGGTTGTATTTTTTAAATACATGGATGGTTTCTACTGAACTCATATGTTATTCATAAAGGTTGCATATTAGACACCTCAACTTTCATATAATTACTTTTGAATCCTTTTCATAAGTAAGATGTCGAAAATGGTTAAATAAGTTATCCTTAGACTTGAGATACAAACAAGTTATGCATGTGTGGATATCACTTTTTAATTATAAGTCAAACGCTATCCTGAATAAGGTAGTTATAAAGGCTATTCTTGGAAGTGATGTGAAGCAGCATCCACAACACTTGTAGTCAACAAAGAATTTGTTCCACCACTTGATAAGTGCCGTATGATACCATGGGTCCTCTCTAGAATTAATCAGATAATTTCATGGTCGTGACCAAAGGGTAATTCAAGATGATTCTTAATTACATTTGGTATATCTGAATTAACTTCGATAACGAGAAACTAAAATTGTTAAACTATATGAAATGAGTTAGGATCCATATTCATGGTTTAACGGTATTTGTAACAAAGGGGTGATATTAGCAAGAAAAATATAACCATTATACTGAGAATGTTCTTTGAACTTTATCTCAGGTATTTCTAGTTTCAATAACAAATAGAGTGTTGCTAGATGTTTCCACTGTTAGTATAAACGCAGTCCGCTACTCCAACTCCCAAGTGGGAGCTATTGGAATGTGGTAGTTGGATCCGCATGTTATACGATTAGAAATATATGAGCCTATTGGGGGCACACACATTAAGACACATAGAATACATTTATTCTTTAAATATACTTCATGAATATATTTAAATAGTCGTTATGGTTTATAACAAACTTAACGGTTATTTAAATATGTAAACCGAATGGACTTAAATTGACAAAACCCAAACCCAAAGGGGTGCTTGGTTGTAGCCGGCCCCTATGGATTTTTAGAGAAGGCGTTTGTGTCGATATAAAATTGAGGAGGTGAAGGAATTAGAATAAGGAAGGAATTATGGTTTCCTTGTTCACCAAGGACTAGGTTTTGGGTGCCTATATAAACATCCTCACCCTAGCTCATTATTCATTCATTCAAATCCCTAAAACCTAAATTGATTTCGGTTTTCCTCTTTCCCAAAACCTTCGACCGAAAATCCCTTCAAAAGGGTTTTCGATTCTTCCCTTTTTCCTTGTTCAAATTTGGTAAAACCCTAAAGGGTTTCTAGGTGCGATTTGGTATCCCACAAGGTTCGAATACAAGTTTAGATCCACAATGTTTTGGTTTACATTGTTCTCCAAAGTCGACAACAACTTGAATAAATAGGAAAATGTGAGGTTTCTCGATCCATATGCTTTCCGGGAGTGATGAATTAAAAAGGTTTTCAGAATAAATCGATAGAGGTAGAGGTTTGTGGCAAAATCGGAGGCGATTGAAATGTAAGTCTGAGTACACTAAAATCAGGAAAAACTGTAGGGCTCTTCGAAGCCGTATAAAGAAAGTTATCTGATGACAGTAAGAGGATACTAAGCACTGTAAGTTCAAAGAAAGTTATTTGAAGAGTATCTTATTTTAAACCGGGTTTTAAAACATTGCTTCTATTCCCATCCTTCATCATTTCAACTTTTTATGCATCAATTTTTAACCTTTGTAACGCATTTTAAAGGTGAACATGGCTCTGAAAAAGCAATTTACATTTTTGAATTTGTGAGAACAATTAATCTCAAATTCGTCACTTTTTTCATATCTTGCCACCCATGTATGTTCACAGACTTGACTGTTTAATGACCAATAAACAAACATGAGACATGTAAATCGCAACATAAATAGTGTCTACAATATTTTCTATAGCCACTTTCACAATAGCTAATTTGAATAAAACATAATCATTTCGATATTAGTTTAGCAATTTTCCCATAAAACATAATTACCATTAAGGTAGTATACAGTGGCGGATCCAGCATTTTGAAATAGGTGTGGCGCAAATTTTTGTCTCGTGATAAACACGTTAAGAAAGTTACTTCGATCGTCATATGACAAATTATCTTACGGTGTTTCAAGGCTTAAAAGCGGTCTTTTAGAATACAAGTTTTATTTTTATACATTCAACTAAGCGTCAATAAAAATAAAACTTGGCTACGTCAAATTTTTTTAAAGTCTATTAACAACTAAAAAACGTAATTGTTACATAAAGCCTAAAGAAACATCATGTTAAAATCTCAAGAATTATTTTTAAGATAGTGCTCATAATTTCCAAACAAAAGCAGTTCATATTGGTGACTGGTGAACCGAAAACCAAAAATTAAGGTTGGCTAAATTAGATTTGTATATCATCTTAGTGGACTTAGCTATTGGGCTTTAAAGTTCATTTGTCTTTTAGTTTTCTATATTGTCTTCTACATTCGTACACACCAACCTAAAAACATGAAACCTGAAACTCTAAAAAAAACATGGCTGCCAACTTCATTTGTGGCACGTGTCACACGTAGCCATGCTTTAGATCCGCCCTTTGGTAGCATATAAATAAAGTACATGGCTTGAAAAAGGAAAACAAACAATATGGGCTAAGCCCTTACTTAAGTGTAGAATATAACTAATGCATGTGACTGAATGTGTTTGGAAATTAGCATTTTGAAGCATTATTAGCGTTTAGAATTTTGTGTTTATAATAAAAGTTTGTCTGGCAACAAGCATTTAGCGTTTAGGTTTTTGATGAAAATGCTCTTTTACTAAATGCTCTTCAAGTAAGCATTTTGCGTTTAGCATTTAGCATTTGTAATGAAAATTATCATTATTATAAGAGTTTGGCTGGTTTGTTAAGTTTTAGTGCTTTTATTTTATTTTATATACTAACGTTAATGCATGCGTAATTATTTGCACGCGAATTTTCTTTTCTTTTCATTGAAATGGTAGTATGGTGCTATATGTACTAAAAGACATGTTATTTGCTTCTCATCTTCATACGCATAATTTTTATATAAGTTTGAACATGTAAAAATTATGACTAGTTTTATAACATTTATTTTTTTATTCATATAAAGTTTAATAATTTAATTTAATGCATGTATTTTTACGTCATTTCACATATTATAAATACAACTACTACTCGTTACCAAACAGTTTTATAAAACAAACAATTACTTGTCACGGCTAACTGCTACCACTTACTACTACTAATCGCTATTACTACGTTTCGCCAAACATATATATCGAATAATATTCGAATGGTCTTACATATGCCAGCTAGCTAGACTCATCTCATCTTGAATCCCTAATTATCTACAAACGATACTGATGTGACGATCATCCATACGGTGTCTCGATATACTTGAGGTAATTACCACCGGAACTTTGTTGCGTACACTGCAAATCCTACAATGGACAAAACAAATCGAAAGCTTGTGAGACCAATTCTTTCGAAGAGGCAAACATGAAAATGAGCACTCCATACGAATACATAGATCAAAGTAACTTTCTATAACAATATTACTTGTATGGATTTAGACATTTTATACGAATGAACACCATAACTTTTCGTAAAGTTTAAAATAAGATATTCTTCAAATGTAAGTGCACCTAGACATGCATTCTCTAG
>BQNB010010988.1:67932-82550 GCA_026074375.1 Tanacetum coccineum
AACTTAACCCATGTAAACCTTGAATAATCATCAATGATAACCAAGATATACTTTCTCCCATTTATACTCTTAACAAGCATTGGCAAGCAAAGATCCATATGTAAAAGATAAAGTTTTTCTTGATTAGTGTCTTTAGCTTTAGGTTTTTGAGAGTAGTTTTTGCTTTTCCCTAGAGAACATGCGGAACATAAGTGATCTTTCTCGAATTTCAACTTAGGTATCCCTCGAACAAGACCTTGCTTAGCTAACTAGTTAAGAGTACCAAAGTTTAAATGAGACAACCGTTGGTGTCATAACCAGCTTTTAGTCTTGGAGGCTTTAGATAACAAACAAACTGGAGAAGACTTCAGCATATCATCCAATGAAATAGTGTACAAATTTGTATCTCTGGATCTGGAGAGTAAATCAACACCTTCTAAACCTCGAACATAGCAAGTGTGTTTTCGGAATACTACTTCAAGATCCGAGTCATAGAATTGACCCACAGAGAACAAATTGTATCCAAGACCCTCAACATAATAAACCCTAGAGATTGTAACATTTCCTAGCTGATAGTCACCATAACCCATTATCTTTGCAATCTGATCATTACCAAATCTAACAGTACCCATGAATTTGCTAACAAAGGTGATGAGCTAAGAGCGTTGTCCGGTCATGTGCTTCAAGCATCCCGAGTCCAAGTACCACATGACGATTTGAACGACCTGCATTGGACACGAGAAGAAGATGGAGAATTTGAAACCGCGGATCCCCAGTTTGTTGGGTTCCAAGATGTTAGAAGGCCTAGATCCTAAGATACTAGGGGCATCATTGAAACTTTCATATTTTGAAACTTTGGTTTTCCTATGGTATACCTTAATTTCTGGATTGTGTGTATGACATGTAGGAATGGCAATGGGGCGGGTTTGGAGCGGGGCGGCCACCCTCCATCCCCAAACCCGATTAGCAAACCACGCCCCAAACCCGCCCCAATCTCCAATAGGGATCTTATTGGAGCGCTCCATTGGGGTGAGATGCTCCCCCAAACCCGCTCCAATCCCCATTGGGGATCTTATTGGGGGTGTCCTTACGAGTGCAATGCTCCACCAAATACACGTTGTTATCCATTTATTATTATTTTTAAGCCATATTTTTACAAATGTGATTACATGCAATATTTTGAATAATCAAGAACCCACTAATAATATATTATTAGTAGCCTTCATAAACAAATTTGACCTAAATAATGATAACCACATTAAAAAAATTAAAACTTCTTTCTAAAAAATTACACAAATGAAGTTTTTTCTAATCACAACTTGCAATCTTACAAATATACAAAACTACAAAAAAATCGATAATATTGGTTTTATTACGTAAATACTAATATAACAATATATGAATATTGTAAATCAATATGTATATATAGTTTCGGGGCGGGGAGGGTTGGGGATGTTGTGCCCCATCCCCGCCCCGAATCTGATAAAAATCCCCGTTAATGCCCCGTAAACCGCCCCGAAACCCGATAAGCATGCCCCGCCACGCCTCAAAAACTTTGGGTTTTGGATTTCCCCATTGGGTTCGGGTTTTTTTGCCATCCCTAATGACAGGTGTTTGGTTGGTTTCCTTAGGAGGCACTATGGGATTGAAAGTGATTCTAGTCATAGGGCACTTTCTACCATTGATAGTGAAAGTCTTTCCTGTAGGTAACCACCTATGTTCAACACTAGTAAATACTTTGCCAGTAGGTTTCCATTCTATCTTTTTGCTCTTCCCAAATGATGTGTTTAAAAAGCTTTAAATTTATAAGACTGAAAATATCGATTTATTATATGAAAACACACGGGTAAAAGTATAACCCACGTATGTAGTTTAATCTTTTTAGGTAAGACTAGGTCGTTCCACAGGATTGGTAATTCTAAGAAAATTCAGGACATTTTATAAAAAGTTATCTTATAGACTGTCACGATCTAAAGATAAAGTTAAGGTGTATTTCAAGATTAAAAACAATGTGTATTTGGGAGATAAGAGTGAATAAGAACAAACTTGGGGAGATAACGAGTTCATGAATTTTAGCATAATTGATTGAAGAAACGGGTAGTTTACTTAAAAGATTGTCTATTTTTCATAATGAAAAATACTTTCGGCCTTTACTTTTAATTATGAAAAATGCTTTAAGTTTGATTCGCGTTTTAGAAATAATAAATATAAACTTGCTCAACCAAGTTCGTTAGACATGAGGTTGAGCGTTAAACCTTTTTATTCTTGGGTTAATGATCATTTAATTAACCAATCCTCACAAGGCTAAGATCGAGTTGCTCATAGACAAACAACTAGAAACCAAGCATGAAGTCGGAGTCTTTCGATCTATATCCGGACTAAGTGGTGATCAAATAATAATTAAAGATCCAAGTATAAAAATATCAAGTTCATATTTGTTAATGCCAAACATCATTAGTTTAACCAAGTTTGATCCAAATTACCCTCATGATTCTCAAATAAACATGATCAACTTTTCCAGAATCAAGGAGGTAAAATACATATCATTCATATAAAACTCAGTAAACATCATATTTATGAAGATTAACAAGATTATACCGAATGCGAGATCAATGATTAGTAATATCACACGAATTCTTTAAGAACTTCTTTCTTATATTTAAATAGAACCCGAAAACCAACAATAATTATGTCACAATTGTTGCTAGCTTCATAATAACTTCACTAACACTTCGATTACAACCCAGAAATTGGAGAACTTATGAAGAAGTTCACTCCAACTCCTATAACTCTTCTAAAACTACTTACTAGAGAGGATTCTTTGATATTGAGATGATAGAGTGGAATGGGATGCCTCAAACACTGAATTTCGTGCCTCAAACACTTGAATTCGTAAGGATAAAATTTCAGATAATTTAATTAAAAACCTTTTTTTGAACAAAATTATTGTATACTTATATTTATATTTTTATCACCTCTTAATCAGTAAAATGTTTATAACACGCGAACGTGTTCCTACTGCGGTCTCATAAAGATTTCAAGCACAAGTTCTAGAATTAACAAATCACCGGCACACTCGTATAATTTTAAATAGATACCAATGCTCAAGAAAATACACAGCCGTAATGATAGATGAGACACTTGCAGTTGCATTCAAACCTTAACTCGAGAAAGCTAAAGATAAAAACTATCTTAGGTATCAAATGTGGATACCCGAATTCTTAAGATCTAAACCTCATAATTTTTCTTTTGGGTGGTAAAAATATGCTAGTAATGTTATCAATCCAGAGTCAGATTGCTTGTATGTGATAATTAAAATGTTATAAAAATTTTCTTTTAACTTAATTTTAACTTTAACTTTAACTTTTCTAGTTTATCTCCCCCCATTCTTAATATGAGCATTGTCCTCAATGTGAAAATATTATAGAAAAAGATAAAATGGGAAAGTGAAATATTACTTTACAATTGATATTCTGAATCTTTGGTTCACGTCATTTCGTCATGCTTCCTTCTCTTTTTCTTTTTCATGTTGTAAAAATAAACATTGCATAGCATACAAATAATAATAATAATAATACTCCTAATTAATTATTAATAGAAAGTACGATAATATTGTTTTAATGCTAACAAAGGCATTTTACACACCATAATAATAATAATAATAATAATAATAATAATAATAATTGTTTTGGTGAAATTGTTTTCAGAACATAAGTGACCCAAAACATGCGGTCACAGAACCAACTCGGGTCGTCTCGATACTACTCATCATCATCCTGCTACTGCTGCTGATACTGAGGAGGCAGAGGCAGATACTGTTGATAATACTTGTCATACTACGGCTGAGCATAACCAGGTGGGTTTTAGGGCTCCCTGCAATGGAACACTTGTAACCCCAGCCACTATCTCAAAACCTCCCTTGGGAGTACCTGTCCTAGTGATATGGACTGCCTTATATTCCTATCTGCTCTATCACTCTGACATATCGCCTATCCTGCCCATCCTTTCATACGATCCTGCATAGATTTCTCTCGAAGCGTCTAGGAATTTTAAGCAATCTTGGTACCCTGGCTGTGGATCCTCAGAGGAATAAGTTTACCTCATCAGAAATCGATAAAATCTTTAAGTGTAAATTGTATCTAAAATCCCTATAGTAAAATCGGTGTTTGGCTGCACTTTAAGCTCCTCACCACATCCTTAGTCAACACCCTCATTTCCTAGCAATCTTTGAGTGAATGTCCGCAACACAAAATCTGCTTTCTTTTTGAGTTCTAGATCCTACTTCATCTTCATCCATCTCTGCAACCAACCCAAGCACATTCGTATACCCTTTGTTGGTGTCCATCATCAAACATACTTAAAAGCCAGTAAATCATTCTTTGAACCTTATCTTCCCTTTTCGTCCTTTGACACAAACCATAAAATAATCATTTACCCTTTCACCAATTACCCCACTTGATGTCCAATTTGATACTCCATCACCTTCACCACCTATCTTTGGTCATCACATCCTTTAGAATTTACTCGAAGCGCATGGTGATTCATGTCTTTGTTGTATCCACACCCAAACCCTCATTTTTAGGTTAAAGGATGAACTTCAATATATGTTTTCATATATTGAACATATGCTCTCACAACCACCAACAACCATCATCCCACCACCTCCACCATCTTCCCCAAACTAAACATACTCTATGTTTAGTTTCTCAAATAATTGTTCATCCACCATTTTGCAAGCAAGTCCTATGGAGCTTTACTAGTTATAGGACTTTTTGTAGTTTAAAAATTTCATGTATGTTAGCATTTTCCTTATGTATGCATGAGTGTGGTTCATACACTATTTTACTTTTAATGGATGATTATTGTTGGTGGCATTATTATTATGCCATATTTTTCCTTCTTGCTACATGTTAGAAATATTTGTATTGTTCTAACTCGTTTTTGTAGCCAAGAAACCATAGCTCGATTCCTTGGTGCCCTCGAACGAGGGGGAGCACACATCAAGGGGGAGCATTTATTCCGTCAATTTTACTAGCAATTCTCGACGATGCCTTTTTGATTCTACAAAAAGAGGGAGAAATAACATAAAACTCACTAAATACTTGTTTAAAAATAAATTTACATTTAATGAGTTTAAATTTTGTAATCATCAAAAAGAGGAAGATTGTTGATAAAAATAATGCCTAAAAACATTATTAATATTTTTCACATCTTTACGTTTTGATAATCACAAAATATAAAAATGTTCAATGTAAAATTAAACGTAAACAAGTAATTAGTAGTAAATTTTCATTTTGAAAATTATATCACTTAAATGTATGAATAAATAAATGCTTAATGCATTTTATGATCAAAGGAAATTTTTATTCAACCTCACACTTTTATAAAATGTTGTAAACATTTTTATAAACATTACAAAACATTTTCTACAATTAAAAGAAATGTTCAAAATAAACATTTTGAAATTCAAATTTTCGGACCTAAAACGGCTAGAAAAGTTTTAGAAAACCCCCCTACACAAAAGACAAACTGGGGAGCCCCTAGTCTAGGGCGCCCCCCTTAAATACACGGGCGGCCCCCTTAATTTTAAGGGGACCGCCCACCTATTTAAGGGGACCGCCCATAGGTAGACGCTCCTCCAGTTTGTCCTATAAATACTGAACTTTTCCCCACTATTTTCTCACCTTTTGCACTCATTCTTTCTGATCTAAAACAACCCACACATCTCATTAAAATCCTTTGATCATCTAATCATAAAGCTTTGTTTCCAAGTGATCCAAGCTCAACTTCTCAAGTGCAAGAGAAGAATACTTCCATCATCAAGTAAAGAAGTATTACACCTCAAGTGTGTATTGCAATCTTGTTGCATCCATATCACAATTTGTAAATCATTTGTAAATCTTGTAAAGTTGTGTAGTAGATAAATCTTTGTGATTGTTGTAAGTATAGTTGAATCTAGTGATTCATCCAAGTTGTGATAGTTAGGTGTGAAAGTAGAAGTGAAGTAGTGAAGTAGTGGTGTGAAGAAAACTAAGGTGTGAAGAAGTTGTGTAGTTGTGAAGTTGTGTTGTGAAGTCGTGAAAGTAGTGAAGAAGTTGTGAAGTCGTGATAGATTGGTTCTAGCTAAGATTAGAACTCGACATCTAGCTTAGTGTCGGAAATTGATATAAGCGAAAGTTGTGTACGGTTTTCTCCGCCATAAGGGAGTTTGTTGACATAGTGAAGAAAACTCTCGAGTTTGGTGCTCGAGGAGTGGAGTAGGGCGAAGAGGTGCTTCGTTACCGAACCACTATAAATCCTCGCGTTGTGGTTTGATTGTTCTTACTCTTATCTCTTGTCTTACCTTATTTGCTCATACTATCCTATTAATTGTTTAGATAAGTATATTGTTTATATTGTGCAAGTGTTGAATTCACATAAAGTCGAATCTAAGTTTTTATTAACAAACATAAACATTAAATTAAAAAGCGGTAAACTATTCAACCCCCCTTCTAGTTTTCCACAATTGGTATCAAGAGCTACGTCAAACAAGATTTTTAAAATAAATTGTATTTTAAAACTTGAATCGATCTATGGAATCGGAAAAATATTTAGAAGGGCAATCTATGCAAAGACCACCACTATTTGAAAGTGATGGATTTATTTATTGGAAAAATAGATTCGAAACTTATGTGAAGTCAAAAGATCTAGATCTTTGGCATGTTATTACCGATGGTGATTTTCCTCCTATTCAAAATAATCCGCTCTGAGCCCGAAACATGGACAATATTAGCTCAACATCCAAGCCCGTTAATCCCGACTAGCCTATTATATTACAAGTCTTAATCTAAACAAAGATGACCATAAACATTCTTGTTTGACTTATAGAAAATAAGGCTAACAATCTCCCCCAATGTTGAGGTCTTTTTTGATCTCCCCAACGTTGACGTTCTTGATGGAGGTTATCTTGATTTGACTTTATCTTCCCCAATGTTGAAGATATGACGTTTGAGCTTTGCCTTCTTTGGTCTTGTCTTTGTCTTTTCTTGTTTGTAATGGCTTTGTTCATTCATGCTTAAGATGACCGATAACATTCTTTCGGCGTCGTATATGTGATCTTGATCTTGAGCCTTCATCTTTTGACTTTGAGTTCTTGAGATCTTTCATCTTGCATCATCTCCTTGATTTGACTTTCTTGATCAACTTGTGCTCTTGACCGACATACTCATACTTATTGCATTCTTGTTTGACTTATATGAACATAAGGCTAACAATCTCCCCAAAAGACGATTCTTTATTTGACTTTGAAGCTCTTTGATGATGAGGAAGTTTAGTACCAACAATCTTGATGTTGAATGATTGACTTTGAAAGCTTGAGTATGAGCACGTGGTAATGAATCCGACTTCGCTAGAATGGGGCTGCAACACCGACGTTTGTACCTGCATTTGAATGTTAGTAATAAACAGCAGATATGGACAAAATGTTTTTGTCATTCGTTGATTTTAGGTTGCGATAACTACCGGTTCCCCATTTTATAGTATAAATACTATACCTGTGATCAGGTAGATTCAAAGAATCTCCTTGATATGGTTTCCAGCTCAAAGCGTAGGATCTTCTAACACAGATGTATTAGATTCACCATGCTTGCTTGTTCTTAATGACGGGAATGTCTCAAAGCAAAACAGCACGGGTAAGAGTGTATCAAAATTACTATCTTTCTAATTAAGTAGTCAATTCATATACTGGACCAAAATCAATATCCAGTTATCACAAGCTTGATTCATATAGAATCTTGCAAGTCACCTACCGTAGAGTTGTTTGAGGTTGACTCTGGAAGGATTCCCATTCGTCACTGTGAATACTAAAGAGTATCACTCCTGAAAGTTCTGTCAAGATCTCAAGGATAGATACGTAGGACTCTTTTGTTACCAAATATGTTTTAAAGAGGTTAACAACAAGTGATATACATGGATTAGTGTCCTAATGAGGATTTTATAATTTGATCTCTTTGGTCTCTAAACTCGATTGTGTAATTTAGTTTTAGTAAAATCGGAGGCTGAAGTCTCGACTGCTACCTATAGAATACAACATCTTAGAGTGAGATTCAATAGATAACGATGTGTAATCTTCGTGACAAATGAGACAAGTTGCTTTTGAGAGAAAATCGAATGGCTGGGAATGGTATGCATTGCAACACTAGTTTCCATGACGACTTTCTACATATAAAACAATCCACATTGTGATTTTGATAGATTAAGTATTGACTCGGTTTTCTGCCTAAGTTGTGTTGAGGTTGCTTTGGTTTTCCTTCTTTAGTCCATACCATTTCTTTTTAAATCTTCAACCCTTCAATTCATACCACGACGACATCACTAACAACCTAGTAGTATTGTTTCCAGTGTGAGCTCAATCATAGCCGGCATTATTCCCTTATTCTATTCATCTCCAGTCATACCTAAGGACTCTATTCTAACTATGGAATGTCCCATGTGTAGATCCCATTGGTTCTGTTGGATCATAAGACTTATTCCTAACTAACCACCTTATGACTTTTAATCGAACGACGTCGGGAGATTAATTTGGTGTGGGTATAGAGATCGAACCATAAAAACCATTGATAACAAATTTTTATAAAAAAATACTCCCCCTACACATGTGCTCCGAGATTCGAAATTATTTTGCACATGAAGGAAAGAGTTGCACTTAGAGTCTTAAAGACCATATTTTTCTAGGTCACATTTTAATCACATTTTCACTCCTTATTTTAAATAATAAATCTTTTAGTATTTGAAATACCAATTTATTAAAATTTGACATGAAAAATATCATGGGGAGAAAAATGTTACCACTAAATTGCATGAATTTATGAAAATTTTCAGATAGCTCCCCTTCAACACAGTTAGTAGGATACCACTAATTTTTAAAACTTGACATTGACGAGGAAAATAATGATATGACACAACAAATGTGTTTTGACAGAATAAAGCGGAGTAAGTTGGCCTTAGTGAACTATGTATGTTATTAATTGACATTATCGTTTCTACATTTTTATTTCACTTGAATGTTGTTGGATACATAAAATGGACATTTATGAGATGTACCCAAAAAACATTAAAATGCTTTGGTTTTAAAAGCCCCCCTTAAAAATTGATCCACATAAAATAACATTGTAAGTACCACAATTTTTAAACTTATTTGAAGAAGGGAGTGTTGAACACAATTTTAACAAATATCACTTTTTACGGGAAAGATTAACCTCAAATTATATTAATACAATTTGACATTGAAAGGTTTCTTTTTTTGAAAAATTATGTTCACCTATTTTTAAAAACCACATGATAGAAGACTTTTTCTATTATTTGAGTAAGTGCGCACTTAATGCGTACGATACTCCCCTAATTACATCGTGTCGTGGTTAAATCACTAAAATGTACATAAGTCATAAAGAAAATTAAAAAATGACAAGTTTTGAAACGTTTGAACTCTCGTTCGAACTTCATTTACACACATGTGTAATGATAATCGGACATTTTCTAGTACGAACACGATTCCAAGATACATGTTCAAAGAATTATTTGGTATTTTTGAAATTTTCTGATTTTATATTTTGTTTTTCTAGGTTTTATATTTTTCTATTTTCTTTTTGTTGGTTTTTTATTTTTTTTATTTTCTTTTTCAAAAATATTTAAAAATCAAAATAAAGAGAAGAACAAAAATATTTATAAGTCAAAGTTTCCATCAGCAGTTACAGTTGTTGCTAGAGTTGAAGTAGATGAAGTTGAATCTTGTTGTCGTTTCCGTTGACGTTTATCGGATGCATCAGCAGTAGTAACAGCTAAATACTTTGAAACAACTTGATTTTCTTTATTGAAATATTCGTCAAACAAAGGACCGAATAGACTTTCCAACTCTATCATTGACATCATGACTAGCATATCTGCTGTAGGAACTTTTGTTGATGTTGTGGTGTGAGGCTTGAACCGAGTTGTTCAAACATTATTCTTTGACATTGAGGTTCGAGGCCTGAAGTGATGTGTTCAAACGTCATTTGACATTGAGGTTCGAGGCTTGAACTGTTTTGTACAAACGTCGTTTGACATTGAGGTTTGAGGCCTGAACTGATGTGTTCAAACATCATTGTCTTTTGATTAGTTGTTAATCCCTTGTAACACTAGTTTCTAAGATATCATCCATTTCAGCAACCACACTCTGAGATTTTCCTTCTTGACATTATATGATGTATCTGCACTTAAACTAATACTTTGTTTCTTCTGAACACTGATTGATGTACCTGCACTTAAATCCAGAGTTTGTTTGCATTCATGAATTTTAGAAATATCTACATTGGAACCATGTGGGGTTTTACTGTCAACCTTACCCGTGCAAGAGTCGAGTAACTTTCCTGTAGGAATCCACCTAAGACCAACAGTATCAAAAATACTACATTGGTGGGTTTCCATCTTAAAACCAGATCTAGGAACATTTCTCATACACATCGGAAGAAAACCTTTTTATTTTTTATTAGAAGAAAGTCTATGTCCTGTAAAGATGCCTACCAGGTTTCTGAGTATGACTCTTTGGTTCTACGGGTTTGTTTTTGTTTCTAGTCTTAGGGGATTGAACCTTAGCATGAGAATTCACATCTTTCAGGAATTTTGTTATACTGTTATCATGATTTGCATTAAAAACACATTTATGACACGTTGAGCAAACAAAGTGTTTGGAGTCAGAAAAAGAACTAAAATTCCTAGAGTGATCTACTAGCGACACACCATTTGACATTCCACAACTACTCTTAGATACATGCAAACTCCTAGATATTTGATTGTTACTCCTAGGATTTGGTTTGCTACCATTAGCAGTGTTATGTAATTTAACAGACGGCATCACACTAGGTTTTGAATTCCTATTTCTTTCTTGTGTCCTTTTCCTAGCTTCCTCTAGATAGTGGTTATGAGCTATACCATTTGAACCATAAGAGTGATATGCTTTGGGCACAACCGTAATAATTTGATATCCAAAATATTCTTCTTGACTATTCCTAGATGAGCCAGGTGCAATCACGTGATAAGGTTTTGCGAGCACATATTCTCAAACTTTAGGAAAATAATGAGGAGTGACTGGTTTTGACAAAACGTTAATCACATCAACTTGGGAGGCAAATCGTAGTTTTGAAAAGTTAGGTCGTTCAGATTTAAACGCATTCGGTTGTCTAACAACTGATTGGTTTCTGTGTGGTTGTAAAACTGGTTTTCCTAAGATTGATGGTTTTGCAAACTTAGTATCCACACTAGTTCCGTTTAACTTTCTTAATTCGTTTTTAATGCTGAATTCGCAAAAACCATTTCCTGAATCTGAGCCTTTAAATCAGCATTTTCAACAGTCTTACTATTTATTTGAGCAATCAGTGAGTCATTATGATCTTTCGTCTGAGTTCGTGTGATATGTGTGAAAACACATATCCATTTTATATCAAAATAGACCCTAAAAAGACAAATTTGTGCTTTAAATGCTTGAATATTGCTTGTTTTGTCTTTGTGATTGTGTAGGTACGGATAAAGCAAAAATCGCAAGAAAACGGTTAAAACCGGACAAACACGAACACGGGAACGGAAGAGCACACAAAGAGCCGGGAGGAAGCTATCAAAGTCAAACTGTGGTCAACCTTCAGTCAACTTGGTCAACAAAAGTCGAGGTCACTAAAGGATAAAATCCCAAAGTTTCAAAATCAGTCCCTCGTTTATAAACCAATTCACAAAAATAATCCTTAAAAATCCTAACGGTCATTAACTTTTATTTATAAAAGTTAACACTTGTTATCTTTCTTTATAAAACCAAATCCCACAACCCGATTACCCTTATCCTATTTCCAAGCCCAAACCCATTACCCTTTGGCCCAAGTCAACGAGAAAAAGCCCCGGGTCAAACAAAACACAAACGCACCCTTATAGTAAAAACGAGCGGGAAAAGTAGTTAACTACTGTTCATCGTCTCCTCCATTCACCCACAGGTCAAAAATCATGGGGCAAGTTCAAATTGAAGGCTAGAAAGGGCAATCCAGGCAACAAAGTACACATGGGCAGAGTAATACATCATCAAACGCACCCTATTGGCCTATCCCAACAAGGAATGTCACGTTGGATGATGAGCAAGCACAAGGAAAAATGGGATTTGCACTAAACTTACTCACAAAACTAACACATGTGTCACATCACACGGATTGCCACGCTGGCAATCCGTGTGAGCTTGTAAATGATCCAAGGGTTAAGATTTATGATCCAATCATTGAAGAAATCCAAGGGCCAATGTTGAGAGGAGCGTGTAACAACCAAGAGGTCTGGAAGTTTCAGCATAAGGCTATAAATAGCCTCTGATTCTCACACACATGAGTGACTAGTTTTAGCTTTTAGATAATTAGTAGTTTTTAGCTTAGTAAATTTAGCTTAATTTTCATTTTAAATCTCTTGTAATCTCCTTTTAAATAATGTAATCAAGTTTTCAGTTCATGAAATTGAGTTTTTACTTAAAAATAATCTGTCATAAGCTCTTGTTTTTACTCGCGTGTAACAACCATTGAGTCTAGAAGGATCAGAAGTTAGCTATAAATAACCCTACACTCTCACACACAAGACACCTAGTTTTTTAGCTTTTAGATTTTTAGGAAATTTAGCTTAAGCTTTTAAGTTTTAAGTCAATGTTATTTTCATTTAAACTTTTGTAATTTTCTTTTTAAGTAATGTAATCAAGCCTTTTTAGTTAATGAAATTTGAGTTTTCTTTAATAAATTTGTCAAAAGCTCTCTATATGCTCTAGTGATAGTGTACGAACCAATAAGCTCTTATAAGCTCTCACAAGTCTATAAGCTTGTGATTGAGCTTAATTAAGCCTTAATCATACTTAAAACTTTAAAATCAGCTTAAAAGTACCTTTGCTTATTTGGACTGTAACTTTTGGAAGATGGGTTTAAAAGGGAAGAACTCATATAGACTTATACTAGCTTATCTTAGGATAAGCCAGAGCTTGTAGATGCTCATTTGAGCTTTTGTAACCTTTGTTTTGCTAAGGTTTCCTATAAGTTTTCTTTAATCTAAACTATCTTAAATTTCTAGCTTATGAATATGCTTGTTTGCTTATCAAATGCTTATTATGCTTTCTAGTTAGCTTATTTGTGCTTATTATCATCTTATATGTTTATTAGTCTTAATTGATCATCTATCTTTAGTTAATATAGCTTAGATCTTAGTTTTGCATTTTTCTGTCTTAAAAATCATTAAAAAACCAAAAATAGTTAGCATAGTTTGTAGATCTTAGTTTCTAGCTAATTTGATTGTTGAAATTACTTTTATCAAGCTTGTTATAAGCTAATAGTTATCTGGTATCTAAGTTTGATTCAATAGTTTTTAAGTTTCATAAGCTTAAGTTGAATCTGTCATGTATAAAGGGGTGTTTGGTTTAGTGAGATTTGACTCCTTAAAGTCAAAATGAGTTGTGCAATCTCTTTGAGTTAATTTCATTATCAATCAAAATCAGTAGTTAAGTGGTTTTCTCAAATTAGATGTCATAATCTAAAAAGTTTAAGCTCAAAACCTTTGTTCCTGCACCAGGGGATTTTTCCTTTTTACTTAGATTGTTAAAATTTGATCCAAGCCTTCCTAGGCTTGGATTTTGTTTGCTAGGTGTTCTTAGACACTCAATAGGAGTGTCTAGTGCAGGAGTAACCATTAAGGTCACCTGCATTGTTGTTTTGACCATTTGGCCAATTGCATCAGCAGTAGTAACAGCAGTTACTACTGCTGTCTTTTCAGCTTCATTTAAGCTAGAGTTTGTAGGATTTAGAATCTAAAATTCAATTAGCTATTAGATTAGATATAGGTTAAAGTAGATTAAAGTTTGTTTTTCACATTTTAGCTTATTTCATAGGGTATTTAGCTTTTAAATTTCATAATAAAACCTTTAAAAGACCAAAAACAGTAGTAACTAATATTTAGCTTTTCAATTTAGTTTTCTAGCTTTTAAGAGGTGTTTTTATGGTTTGGATTCATAGAATGCTAGTAGGTTGATAAGATTTCAAAAAGCTTAGGGTTTGTTTTAGCTTATTGAGCATTTTAGCTTAAGTTGTTTTTAAGCTTTTAGTGCTTATTTCTGAGTTAGCCTTTTGGATCATCAAATTAAGCTAGCCTATAGTGTTCTTAGCTTAGGTATCTTTTCAAATTTGGTTGCTAGGTATCATAAGCTATCTAGGACAGCTTTTAGTTTCAAAATTGAGCTTAATTTGAGTAGTGTGCAAGCCTTTAAAAGAAAAGTAGCTTTTAGGCTTTTAAAAGCTTATTTCTGAGACAGCAACTTCATAAGCTGTTTTTGAGCTTAATTTTGAGTTTAAGCTTATAGTTGTTTTGTTAAAGTTGTTCAAAAAAGCTCAATCTACAACTTTTCTTTTTTAAGTTTTTTGTAAAAATAAGAAAAAGGAAGTGGAAGTCGGGGGTGAGCAAGACTCGAACCCCCGACCTCAACACCTCAACCCTTTATAACACACAAACACCACACTCCCTACCGCTGTGCCCTTGGGTCTTTTCCGTTAGACTCTCACACTATTAAATCTTTATACTATTTTTTCCCTTATAAGCTAGATAAGCTGTTATAGCTTATTTCGAAGCTTATT
>BQNB010010989.1:0-16102 GCA_026074375.1 Tanacetum coccineum
ACCAAATGTTCAAAGCAACCAAGGAAACCAAAGCCGATATCAAGGAAACAATTTTAATTCGAATCAAAATCGTGGAGGCAATTTCAACCAAAACTGTCAAAACAATCAAGAAGCCGTTTATCAAGCCCCACCATACCAACCACCAACTAATCAACCCTCGGTTAATCAAGCTTTACCTCCCGCTTCCCAAATTCAAGGTGTTTTAAAAACGGATTTTGAAAGTTATGCTAAGGCTAATGATGCGAACATGAGTAATTTGCAAATGAAATTGGATAATTTTCAAAGAAATCAAAATGATTTTCAAAGAAGTTATAACGATTCTCAAAAGAAGCAAGATGATTTTCAAAACATGATGCTTAGTTTTATGCAAAATTATCACAACAACCAAGCTTCAAGTTCGAATTCTTTACCAAGCAATACCATACCAAACCCTAGGAACGAAGCCAAGACCATTACCACACGAAGTGGTGCCTCATATGATGGACCTCCAATTCCACCACCGGTGGTGGAAAAGGAACCCGAGGTGACAAAGGATACGGTGCTTCCAAACACCGAAGACATCCAACCTCCTTTGGTCCAAGATCAAAACAAAGACAAAGAATCAATCAATGAGTCTCTCGTTACTCAAAAGACCAAACCTAGTTTACCTTACCCGTCGAGACTTGCAAAAGAGAAACTCCGTGAAAAGGATGATATCCTAGCTTCCAAGTTTATAGAAATTTTCCGTAATCTTCACTTTGAGCTAAGTTTCGCGGACGCTCTTATTCATATGCCTAAGTTTGCTCCGATGTTCGAAAAGATGCTTAATAACAAAGACAAGTTAATCGAGTTAACCAATACACCTTTGAATGAAAATTGTAGTGCGGTTGTCCTAAAAAAGCTTCCGGAGAAGCTAGGTGACCCCGGTCGATTTCTTATCCCATATGATTTTTCGAAGTTTGATAATTGTCTAGTCCTAGCCGATTTAGGTGCTAGCATTAATCTCATGCCTCTTTCCATTTGGAAAAAGCTTGGACTCCCGGGCGGCCTTACGGAAACAAAAAATGGTGTTAGAATCCTCGACCCGATCATTTTCCAAACAACCGGTGTTGCGAGAATAGTTTTTTATCAAGTAGGGAAGTTCTATTTCGGCCGGACTTTGTTGTTCTAGATTTCATAGAAAGATCTCGAGTACCGTTGATACCTGGTCGACCTTTTCTTTGGTCGGCCTCATGCTTTAATCGACGTGTATGAAGGAGAGATAATTCTTAGGAACGACGATCAATCTTTGACCCTTAAATGTGGTGATACGCCGTCTATTTCGTACAACAATTTCGAATCTTTAAAGAAAGTTGATCTAATTGATGTCACGTGTGAAAAGTTTCATACAAAGAAGTCTTAGATTTATCCGACTCAGTCTGCTTACAACAATCCGTTCTCCCGAATGACGATCCAATTGTTTCCAAAATTCCTCCTCCGACACGTCACTCCTTTTGAGGAAAGTGATTTTCTACTCTTTGAAGAAGCCGATGCTTTCATAGCTATCGATGACGAGCAAATTTCAACGGAAATTAATGCTACGTACTACGATCCCGAGGGTGACATTCTCATTCTCGAAGCACTTCTCAACAGTGATCCATTACCTCAACCAAACCAAGGTGATTATTTACCAGAAATTCAAAGAGATCTCAAAGTTGTTGAACCAAAGAAGTCTTCAATCGAATATGCTGCTTCTTATGAACCAAAAGATGAAATTCCCGAAGTCGAACTTAAAGAGTTACCTCCGCATCTCGAGTATGCGTTTTTAGAGGAAAATAACAAGCTTCCAGTCATAATTTCAAAAGATTTAAGCCAAGATGAAAAGACCTCACTCATTAACGTTCTGAAAAAACCGAAAAACAAGCAATAGCTTGGAAACTTTCTGTTATACGAGGCATAGATACAGAATTTTGTCTCACATAAATCATTTTAGAAGATGATTACGAACCTTCAGTCCAACATCAAAGGGGGTTAACCCTTAAAATACCACGTCGTCATCAAGCAAAGATGTAGAATAACTTTTGACGTAGGATTGATTTATCTACTCGGATAGTCTTTGGGTTAGGTCAGTCCATGTGTTCCTAAAAAAGGTGGGTATGAACGTTGTCAAGAACAAAAGAAAATGACGCTGGTGCCTACATGATTAGTCAGGGATGGAGAGTTTGCATCGTTTATCGAAGTATGAACGATATTAACATTGTAGACCATTTTCCGTTACCATTCATGACCAAATGTAAGAACGTATTAGACGGCATAACCGAATTTTATTTGTTTCTTAGATCGGTTTTTCAGGGTATTCAAATCCTCATTGATCCTAAAGATCAACGAGAAAACTACTTTCACGTGCCAATACGGAACTTTTGCATTACCCGTCGTATGCCATTCGGTTTGTGCATGACCCGAAATATTTTCAACGTGGTATTGATGGCACATTTTTCACACATGATAGATAAAAAATTTGGAGTTTTTATGGACGGATTTTTCAGTTTTGGTGATTTCTTGTTTCCTCGTGTTCTTGCCAATTTAGACAAAATGCTCAAACGGTGTGAAGACACCATATTTTAGACACTAAATTGGGAAAGAGCCATTTCAGGGTTAATGAAGGAATTATGTTTAGGACATAAGATCTCTAGAAAGGAATTGAAGTCGATAAGGCCATAGGTGATGTTAATTTCGAAGATTCCCATCGGACAGTCCGTTAATGGAAATTTGAAGGTTTTCTGGGCATGCTGGATTCATATCGAAGATTTATCAAAAGGACTTTTCCAAAATATTCGTCCCATGAACCATCTCTTACGAGACTGAAAACTCCTTTCATTTTTTCGGAAGATTGCATTCTAGCCTTTCAAAACATTGATAAAAAGAAGTTGACCGAAGCTCCTATTCTCATGCTGTATTGGACGAACCTTTTGAAAATCAATGTGACGATGAATGTGGATTATGCAATTGGTGCAGGTTAGGACAAAGGATGAGAAGCATTTTCGTCCAATTCATTACGCAAGTAAGACGATGACTGAAAGCAGAAAAATGAATAACAAACTTCGAAAAAAAGAAATGCTTGCAGTTGTTTCTTTTCGCTTGAGAGTTTCGATCATATATAATCATGAACAATGTGTGTTGTTACACGGACCTCTCAAGTTTGATATACTATCTTCAACAGAAAGACGCCAAACGCTCGATTGCTTTAGCTTAGATGGGTCTTTCTTCTTCAGGAATTTGATTTTAAAGTAATTGATACCAAAGGTGCTGAAAACTATGCAGCCGATCACCTTTCTCGTCTTGAAAACCCTTACGAGAATGTCTTTGATCCAAAAGAGATTACCGAGACCTTTCCTTTAGAGACCTTAAATGTGTTAACTTCTTGAGACCAAAGTACCTCGTGGTTCGCCGACTTTGCTAACTACCACGCGGGGAAATTCATTAAAACAGGAAATGTCGACTCAAGAGAAAAACAAGTTCTTTAAAGATGTAATACTTTACTCGGGGAGGACCCTTTTTTTTCAAGTCCTTGTGAGGATCAATAATCCGAAGGTTGTATAGATGGCAAAGAAGGCTCTCAAAATTCTCGAAGGCTTGTCACACGTGACCCACGTGTGGACATATTGGTGCCAAACTTTACCGCTCCAAAAAAGGTTTTTGATGCCGGTTTCTTTTGGCCTTGATTTATAAGATGCTTTGAATTGATCAATCTTGTGATGCATGTCAAAGACCAAGGCTAATAATCTTCTCATCGTGATGAGGATGCTCAAAATGCTATCCAAGTTTGTGAATTTTCGATGTATGGCGGTATAGATGTCTATGAGACCTTTCCGTCGTCTAGCATGGTATACAAATATATTCTAGTTGCGTCGATTATCTTTCTAAATGGGTTGAAGCAAAAACGCTCCCCTCCAACGATGCATTTAGTAGTTGTTATAGTTCTTAAAATCCCCTTTTCTCCCGTTCGGTGCTCGAGATCAATCATACAGCGATCGTGGGATCCATCTTTGGTAACAAATAAAAAAAACAATTGACAAATTGATAATAGTTTTTATAATATGGTGTCACACATCGTATTTTGGACTCTTACCACCCTCAAACGAGTGGTCAAGTTGAAGTCAGAATCGCAAGGTCTAAAAAGAATTTTGGAGCGACGGTCGGAGAAAACCGGTTGCATCATGGTACGACAAACTAGATGATGCATTTATGGGCTTTTAAAACCGCTAACAAGTCTATAATTGGATGCACTCCATTAACGTTTTGTCTATGGAAAAGAGTGTCACTTACCCCTTGTCGTTAACTTGAACAGAAGGCATATTGGGGCTCTTAAGCATGCCAACTTTTGGATCTCAAGAACATCGCGGCAATCATCGAAAGTTCCAACTCAATGAATTAGCGAGCTTCTGTGATCAAGTTTATGAGAATTCGCTACTCTAAAGGAGAAGACAAAGAAACTACACGATTCCAAGTTAAAGAACCGAATCTTCATTGTGTGATCAAGTCTTGCTTTTCATCTCCCGATAAAGATTTTCTCCGGAAAGCTCAAGTTCGATGGTCGGGTCCTTTCACAATCACGAAGTTTATCGTATGGCACTGCCACAGTTGTCTCAGGCCGATGGTTCTAATTCAATTTTAACTGCACCGTTTGAAGCACTATTATGGAGGGGATACACCACCATTGGTTATTCCGGATCTCTAAACTTTCCTAAGGATCCAGGGTAAAAAAACAATATCTAATTTCCAGGGATCGAGTCGATCTTCGAACTCTGACGTGAACAATAATCAAAGCCGATTCGTGGGAGTTCTCCCCATGCTTATCCTTTTTATTTTCTCTCTATTTTCTATTATCTAATGTGTTGTGTTGATTGCGAGGTTGTACTCTATTTCCGATTTTGTTGATGTGCGTTGTTTGTTGTGATTTTTGTAGGATTAACCCAACAATTTCTAAAGACTCTCGTGTCCGGTTGATTTGTTCACCGTTTTTACTGGTGCTTCTCTCCTTTTGTATGAATTTCGTTTGGGGTGATCCGATATCCTGTCATTCATGATCGATTCACGTTTATTTTGCATTTTTCATAATCGGCTTAGATTTTCGTAGTAGAACCCGACTTTAAACATTGATGGACAATGTTTCGTATTAGTTTGGGGAAGGGAAATCAAATTACAACATCGATTTGATGTTGCTTGCTTATTGTTTTGTTCTCACGTACCCGTTTTTCCCACAAAAATAGCAAAATTTTAAATTTTTAAGTTCTTAATTGTTATACAATGTTAAAAAAATGTGAAGACAAAAATGTAGGTTTTCCGTGGTAGATTAAGAAGTACTTTTTGACCCGATGTTACTGTGTTGAGTTCTAGCTTTCTACCCTTACAATTAATGTTGATAGTTTGTGTAGTCTCATGTAGACTTTAAACATGCTAGACTTGATCGTTAGTAAATACAAAAACTTGTGCTAATCTCAAGTAGATGTTAAATATGCCAAGTTGGTATTTTATATAGGCTAGAGTATTTGTGAATTTCTTTCTTCCGAAGAACAAGAAAATATAGTTGTAATTTATAAGTCATGGACATTAAACGTGTAGAATTGTGTGGTTTTCTTTCAAGCTCATAAAGTGTTTAAATGTGGCTTTTTTTCTCCATTTGCTTTGTTTCCCCTTTATATATGAATGTTTAATAAATAGAGTTGTATGGTTTTTTGGTTAATTATTAGCTATATACAGGAAGTTTTCTTTTGTTCCTTTGTGATTAGGATGAGTTACTCATCAGGGAATACTTAATTTGGCATACTATATGTATCACATTAGCAAATATTTTGCTTATTCCTTAAAGAGCCTTAGGGTATATGAGATAAGTAGAATTCAATAATAAATCTGAGACTGATAAAAGTTTGCTGCATCTTGCCGGCTCACAACCGATGTTACAGCCTTCTAAAAGGTCGAGGAAGTTACCGAAGTCGAAATATGTTTGATACAATCTTGTCGGAGGGCGTGGGCCGATGTTGTAGCCTTCACTAAAGGACTGTGTTTAATAATGGTGCCTAATTTTTTGTCTTATTTTGTGCCTTAAAGAGCTAAGGGTATATGGTTGCAAATAAGATTGGTCCCATTCATGTCTTAAAGTGCCTTTAGGGTATATGACATGATGGCTGCTTGCTTAAGTAGCCTAATAAAAGCCAAATTTTGGTTGCCTCGATGTGGACTTTATTCTTGATGACATTTGATCTTCCTTGTAAGGGTCTACAGGATATTTATTGCGTTATTAACGTTACGCTTTATTTTCGGAATTAATAAGTATCGAAATAAAAGTCTTAAAGAGCCTTCGGGTATATGACTTAAGTTAAAATCTGAGATACAAAAGTAGGATTTACAGGGAGGGAAAAGTAAGTACACAAATTTGTATTTATGAGTAGTGTTAGTGTCTAGGACTCGTGATTGTCAATGATCTTGTTATAAGCTTAGAAGGGAAAAGTGAAAAATCGGGGATGATGAAGTTATCTTTTAGACGCTTAATTGTGCTTTTATTCCTATGATCCTTAAAAGTTACCAACTGCGGTAATGTAAACATTACATTAGTCAACAAATAAATAAGTTGGTAGTTAGGTAGTTACATTAGCATGAAATAATTATAAAAAGAGAAAAATCTTTGAAAATGGGAAATTGGGTGTTTTATAACTTGTGGTCTCTTAACTCTCTCAACAAAAATATTTGATGCTTTTCAAAGGTTTAGTTTGGGGAATTTTCGAGGTATTTGGTTATAAGGTATGTGATATTACGTGAGGACACGCAATCGTTTAGTTTAGGGAATTTTGATAATGTACGAATTACACATATCGTTTTGTTCCTAAAATATAACCCATTTAAAACCCAAACGGACAAAAATTGGCAAAAAATAAAGATTGTATTTATGTTTTATGTGTGCAGCGTACGGATATATCAAATATCACAAGAAAACAGCTCAAAAACGTGCAAGCACGAAACACGAGAATCTGAATAAGACCAAAAAAGAAGCCAAAAGAATCAAAGCCGAAGCCTGAATAGTCAACCTCAGTCCATTTGTGGTCAACATGTCAATAAAAAGTCAACACCAAGACCTAAAATAGTCCATTTTAACCCTCAAGGTTTCAGAAAAATCCAAAAATGATCCCTTAACTTTTTTTGGGCCTTAAAAAACCTTAATGGGCTTTCAAAGCCTTAAAATCCTACCCGGATACTAGAAAGGCCCAAAAGCCCAATCAATAAGCCCATTACACTAGTCCAATTCTCTTTTTATAAACCACAGGGACCAATAGTGCTAATTCTAAAAAATCCTTTTACACTACAATTGGTTGTAGAATGATAGGGACTAGTATTAGCATTTTTTTTTTACTCAAAATTCAACAGTTTTAACTTTTACAGTATAAAAATGGTGTCCAATAACCCAAAACATATTCATCATCTCTTACCTTTCACCAGCTGTAAAAAACAAAGGGGCTTTCTACTATTGAAGGTACAATGGACTATTCAGGGCCCATATTACTCAATGAACAGGGATAAATTTTGTTTATCAAAAGTCCTATTGGTCTACTTGAGCAAGAAGCCTCGTGTATAAGCAATAAGAGCACAACATGAAGATGGGTTTTTACTTTATTCGCTCACAGAAGTAACACATATGTCACATCACGGATTGCCACGCTGGCAATCCGTGTGTGCACATATGTGATCCAACGGCCATCAAATGCTCTCAAATGATTAGATGAATTGAATGGTGATGATTGATTAAGGCTTGGGATCCAAGGCAAAGCCTAGAAGCTTCTCCTGGCTCTATAAAAGCACCCCCTCACACACAGAAATGTTGGGGTTAGAATTAGGAATAGGAAGAGGATTAAATTAGCTTTTAATTTTTGTTATTTCCCTTAAAATGTAATTCTACCTTTTAAATCTATTGTAATTTCCTTCATCAAAGCATTGTAATCTGTTTTTATCATCAATTAAATCATCATTTAGTTTTCATAATTTGTCTTTCATTATTAAGCTTTTATAAATTCGTATGTCAACAATACTGTTCCATTAAGCTCTTTCAAGCTCTTATTATGCTCTTCAGTCTATAAGCTGGAATACAGAGCACTTTATGCAAATTTATTCTAATAAACTAAATAATCAGTTTACATTCTTAATGGGATTTTGGATCTTTTTGGAGGGGAGCTAGCTTGGATGAGCTCCCATGGACTTTACTGGTTATCTTTGGATATGCCAGAGCTGTAGATGCTCATTTGAGCTTTTATAGTTTATGTTTAGCTGAAGAATTTGTAAGTTTTCATTTTAAATTTTATGTCTTTAAATTCTTAGTTAATTTGCTCTATTTGCTTATTATTTGCTTAATCATTCTATATAGTTGCTTATTTGTACTGATTTCTACTTGTGTGCTTATTAATCATATTTAGTCATTCTGTTTTTAGCTTTTATATCTGCTTTAAATATTTACTTTTTGTTTAAAAATCATAAATAAAAAACAAAAAAAAATCTTAGCATAATCATTAGAACTTAATTTCCTGCTTATTTGCTTATTGTTATTTGATATTTAGGTTGTTAATAAGCTATTTATTATCTGGTAATTAAGTTTGGTTCACTAAAATATGATTTCATAAGCCTAAATTGAATCTGTCATTTTTTAAGGAGTGTTTGGTTTAGAGTAGTTTGACCTCTAAAAGTCAAAGTAAATGGGTATTTCTGTTTTGCCAGATTTGATTTCATCTTTAGTTAAGTTCTGATAAGGTTTAAGGCATTAGTTTTTGTTCTAAATACTCTTTTGTTAAGCTAATAGATTTGATCTGTGCAACAGGGGAGCTTTCCCTCTTTTATTTGATAGTTTAATCAAATTCAAGCCTTCCTAGGCTTGGTTTGTGTTCATCTTCTGTGTTCAACCACTCTAGTGAGTGTGTCTATGCAGAGTTAACCATCTGAGGGTAAACCAGATAACTCTAGGTTCTTGCACCTTTGTCAAGTTCATCAGCATAAGTAAAGTTTATTTGTCAACCTTTTTGTTCATTTTTTAAGTTATGTGTAAAATAGGTTTTAGTTTATTAGATTCAAGTAGGATTTAGTTTAGTTATATCTTAATATAGATTAAGTTTTAATTTGCATTTTCTAGCTTATTTACTTAGCTTAATTTAGCTGTCAAAGTCATAAATATTCCAAAAAAAAAACCAAAAAACAGTAGTAGTAGAAGTTAGCCTTTGAGTTTTAAATTTTAAGTTGTAGTAATTGTTTTTATGATTTGGATGCATAGTCTAGAGGTAGATTATTAAGTTTTTAAAAATCTCAGCTTCTATTTTGGTATTTTAAGTATTTTAGCTCATTTGGTTTTGAGGTTTTAAGTGCTTTTCCTGAGTTTGCCTACTTGATCCCCAAATTTAGTTAGCTTCTAGTGTTTCCTGTTTAGTTAGCTTATCATTTCTAGTTCATACACATTATAAGCTATCTAGAATAGCTTTTGGTTTTCAATTTGAGCTTATATCAAGCCTTGTGCAAGCATTTAAGTTAAAATGAGCTCAAATGCCTCCTTACTGAGGTCAGCTTATTGAGAAGCTCTTTTAGAGCTTATCTTTGAGTTTCAGCCCATAGTGCTTTTGTTAAAGTTGATCTCCCCAGCTTATTCTACAACTTTGGTCTTTTGAGTTTTGAATTTTAAGCTATTTTTAACTTCACCTTATTTTTGGGCTTATTAGGACTAGGGGTGAAAAACGGGGTGGCCTTCAGGGACTGTTTTTGTAACTTTTGAGCTTTAAATGTTTCTCATTTAGTCCTTTGTCTGTTAACTGTTTTGTTCCGTTAGTCCCTAGTAGTTAAATTTCTTTTATTATCTTTTTAATTAAATATTTAGGTTTTAGTTTTTAATAAGTTTAATTAAAGTTTTAATAAAAAGTAAAATTTGGGGCTTTTATTTTTATAAAATTTCTGCACATTTTATTAAAAAGTAAAAAAATTCGGGCTTTTTATATTTTAATAAAATTTTCTTTCTGCACTTTTTCTTTATTTAGTATAAATTTTATAAATTTTTTAGGATTAAATTTTTAATATTTTTAAGTTTTTAATTAGTTAAATCTTTGAAAAACATTTTTGCGACGCTTGCAACGTTGTAAAACAAGTACATGAAAGCCATAAGGCTAAAAACATGGTTTCTACTTCTAAATGTCTAGAACTTTTGCATATGGACTTGTTTGGTCCGTTGGCCGTTCAAAGTTACAGAGGCAACTTCTACACTTTAGTCATTGTTGACGACTATTCAAGGTACACTTGGACAAGATTTTTAAAACATAAAAATGAAGCTTTTGATCATTTTGAAATTCTAAGTAAAAAGATTCAAAATCAAAAGGGTTGCCCCATTATTTCAATTCATACGGATCATGGTCGGGAATTTGATAATGAAGTACAATTCAGAGCTTTTTGTGATGCTAATGGCATTACTCATAACTTTTTGGCTCCACGTACTCCACAATCAAATGGGGTAGTAGAACGTAAGAATAGAACACTACAAGAAATGAGTAGAACATTGTTAAATGAACAATCAATTCCTCAAAAATTTTGGTGTAATGCCGTTGACACCTCCACCTACATTCTAAATAGGATTCTTATTAGACCTTTCCTCGGAAAAACTCCTTATGAGCTTTTCAAAGGTAGAAAGCCCAACTTAGAATACTTCAAAGTTTTTGGTTGTAAATGTTTCATTTTAAATACCAAAGACTACCTTACCAAATTCGACCCTAAATCGACCGAAGGTATTTTCTTAGGATATTCCCCTAATAGTAAAGCTTATGTAGTTCTAAATAAAGAAACCATGAAAGTCGAAGAATCTCTCAATGTCAAGTTTGATGAAACTCCTCCTCCTAATTCTCCTCCTTTAGTCGATGATGACTTACTAGAAGTCGACATCATAGAAAACCAAAGAAAAGACTTAGAAGTCAAGGAAAATGAACCATTAAACAAACAAATCTCGAACATCAAAGAATCTAAAGATCATCCCTTAGGAACCGTCATAGGAAACCTAAATCAAAGAACTCTAAGATCTCAAGTTCAAAACCAAAGCAACTTCTTCTGCTTTGTCTCTTCCGTAGAACCTAAAAACATTAAAGAAGCTATACAAGACGAAAGTTGGACTATGGCTATGCAAGAAGAGTTAACTCAATTTAAAACAAATGACGTTTGGTGTCTTGTTCCTCCTCCCAAAAACCAAACTATCATCGGTACAAAATGGGTCTTTAAAAACAAACTTGACGAAAATGGTGTCGTATCTAGAAACAAAGCAAGACTTGTTGCACAAGGATACAATCAACAAGAAGGAATAGACTTCGATGAAACCTATGCCCCGGTGGCAAGATTAGAATCTATAAGAATCCTTCTTGCGTATGCTTGTGCTCATGACTTCAAACTCTTTCAAATGGATGTCAAAAGTGCTTTCCTAAATGGTTTTATAAACGAAGAAGTGTATGTAGCCCAACCTCCCGGATTTGTAGATTTTGAAAAACCTAATCATGTGTTCAAACTCAAAAAAGCTCTCTACGGTCTCAAACAAGCACCCAAAGCTTGGTATGATCGACTCAAAGCCTTCCTCCTTGATCATTCATACACCATGGGCTTAGTAGATAACACTTTATTTACTAAGAAAAAGGATTCACATATCATCATTGTCCAAATCTATGTGGACGACATCATCTTCGGATCAACTTGTCAAGACTTATGTGATGATTTCTCCAAAATCATGCATGATGAGTTTGAAATGAGCATGATGGGTGAATTGAATTTCTTCCTTGGTTTACAAATCAAACAATTCGAAGATGGAATCTTCTTCAATCAATCTAAATATGTGAAAGAAATGTTAAAGAAATTCGGTCTTGAAAACGCCAAACCAATCAAAACTCCTATGTCTTCCGAAACCAAACTCACCCGTGACGAAGAGGGCGAACCCATCGACGACACTAAATACCGTGGTATGATTGGTAGTTTACTCTATCTAACCGCTAGTCGCCCTGATATCATGTTTAGTGTATGTCTTTGCGCTCGTTTTCAAGAAACTCCTAAAACCTCTCACCTCGAAGCTGTAAAGCGAATCTTCCGTTATATCAAAGGTACTTCTCACCTAGGCTTATGGTATCCCAAAGGAACCGGTCTTGAGACTATTGTCTATGCCGATTCCGACCACGCGGGAGACTATGTCGACCGAAAAAGCACTAGTGGTGTATGTACCTTCGTAGGTTGTTGTCTCACCTCATGGATGTCAAAGAAACAAACCGCCTTAGCTATCTCAACCACCGAAGCCGAATACGTGTCCGCCGGAAAAGCTTGTCAACAAGCCTTATGGATGAAACAAGCTCTAGTAGATTATGAAGTTAAATTAAATGACGTACCTGTTCTTTGTGACAATAAAGGAGCCATAGATTTAAGCAAAAATCCCGTTCTTCACTCTCGCACTAAACATATAGAAATCCGTCATCATTTTCTCCGTGATAACATTCAAAAGGGTAATATCTCTATCGAAAAGGTTGCATCCGAAGATAATATTGCCGACATTCTAACCAAACCACTTAAAAGAGAACCCTTCAATCTTCTTCGACTCGGCCTTGGATTAATGGAACCAAACTCTTAAAACCTTTCTCCTAAGGTCTTTCTCATTTGTGTCAATTCATTCTCTTACTACATTGTTTAATACAAATAAAAACGTTTTTGTATAACTTGTCTCGTGAATCTCATGAACGTATTCTTAGAAACACATGGTCAATATGTCGTTTCAAACACGTTCATTGTAGCTACATTAAAAGGAGGCTTAGGGTTTTTCTCTCAAAAATAAAACAAATTTTTCTGTCATCGAGTCAAGAAAAACTGCACCTCCAACATATCAAAACTTTTCTCAAAAACCCTCTACAAAAATCCTGTCTGCCCGATTGCCGGTTCCATTCAAATTTCAAGCCGGTGCCCTCTACAGAATAGAACCGGCAGAACCGGCAGACCTGTTCTCTGGTATTAAAATACGAATTTTTCAAATTCAAATTCAAACTTTCCCTCCTTGTCACATCACTTAGACTCTAAATATAGAAGTTGACCTTAGCCATAATCTAATCATTAGATTTTAACTAAGTTAACAAGCAAAACATTTAAGTCTAACTCAAATAGTGCACTATTCTTGCCCATCTTTCTCTATAAATAGTGCACAATTCTTGGCCATCTTCTTCACTCCTACCTCTTGTGTCTTTCCTTTCTTCACAATGCCTAAAGAGAACAAAACTAATCTAAAATGAACCGCAAGAAAAAATTTTTTAAAGTGTTAGGCCATGTTGCTTTGTCAATCCAAGAACTTCTTCTCCTCCCTATCAACCATTCTCTCCACCATCAGACTACACATCGGGAGCTCCACCAACTTCTCTAATAATCTCTCCACCACTATCTCTAATAAAAATTAACTCCAATGAAAATTGCTTGCTTACTCCTAAGTCAACTCCTCCTCCATTGACTAGGCACACCCCGCTCCTATTCAACCATCCAAGCTTACCTCACCGGTAGCTATTAACCTTGATCCCATTGAACTCTTGTTCTCTACTCCACCATCCTCTCCATCTCTACTCGATGTGCTAGGTGATCTTCCACCATCAACAACAAATCCATCACCTCCTAGACCATCCTTTGCAACCATTGAACGGTTGGCAAATGAGCCACCTCCTATTCCTCCCATAAACTCTACTTTTCCCTCGTCGACTCTGGAGATAAAACCAACACCTCCTCCTCTACCTTCACATTGCTTGCCACCTCCACCATCTCAACTCCCACCTCTTCCGCCATTGGGACCCAACAACCCTTTTCCCTTGCTCACTCATGAGATGTATTATGAACATTGCCAAAGGACTCAAGTCTTGGTCGACAACCTCCAAGGAGAAATGAGATTCATTCTCAACCACATTCTCGACCGCCTAAATGTCATAACGCACAACATCTAATAATAAGACTTAAGTAGTAGAACGAAATAATAAATTCATTAGGAACCTTCGTTAAGAATCTCTTGTCTTATTGTAATGTCTTTATGCTCTCTCTAATAAAATTAGTTGTGCTATATTGTTGTCTCTTTACCATTCTAAATTATGTTCAAAATTCGTGGACTTTGACTTTTTTAAAGTCAGTCGGTGCCATTCATAGGACAGCACCGGCTAGCCGGTACTACAAAGGCCATTTCTATTTCTTGGACCCCTAACTTTTCTTTGTAGGTACTCACAAAGCAAGGGGAGCATATCTCATTGTTTCTAACATATTTGTTTTGTAGCATTCATCAAGGGGGAGCTTTCCATCTTGACAATATCTCTACATTTCTCATACATTTGCTTTCCATTTTTGTTTTGACAAAAAGGGGGAGAAAGTAACCAAGTTTAAATACATGTCTAATCATCCCTAATATGTTTTGTCATCAACAAAATTGGGAGTTGTTAATACAATAAAACCGAGTTTTAAACAAAACGTTTTACAATCAACTTAGACTAAGGTTTTATTAATGACAAAACATAACAAACCTCTTATTATCTCACAAACATGATTTCTTTACTATCTCCCATCTTTGTAGAAAAACACATGCAACTTGAAAAAGCATACAAATTCTTTTAAAACCCTAACTTTACACAAAATCATCTTACACTTATTTTCTCATTTAGTATATAATCAAATGCAGCAAATCCAAGGAAAATCTCATAAGATTACACAAGATATCTCAAGATTTTGCAAATCAAAATTTGGATTTAGTTACTGTTTGTCTTCGGGGGAGGGAGGGTGTGTGGTTTGGGAGGAGGGGCTGGGAGGGAGGGAGATGGGGGTGGGTGGTGTGGTGGGGGGGTGGGGGGAGGGGGGGAGTGGGGGTGGGGGGGGGATTAGTAGTGTGTGTTGCGCTGTGTGAGGGTTTGTGTGTCCTATCCCAACGTTTTTGCAGCCAGTGTGGTAAACTCACCCGGAAGAACCGGCCTACAGTAAAATGTTTGGCTATAAATACCAAGCCATTTCTCATGTTTTGACACACCTTTCTCATCTAATCTTCTCTCTAATCAACTGATCTCTCTCTCTAGCATCTCTTCTTCTAATTCTTGTGTAGGTAATTCACTTCAAGAAAGGAATTGCCAAATACGCAAAAGTTTCAAGCACGCATCAAAAGTGTCTTGATCTTGATTCTTCTTCTTACTTCTTTCAAAAGATCATCACGCTGTGATTAATTGTTGTATTGTTAGTTGTACATCAAGTGTAGTTGTGTTATCATCGATTCTCGTGTGTGAGAAATTTAGTGATCATCTTTGTAACCTATAGAAGTGTACCATCGTTGTGAAGGCTTCTTCGCCAAGTGAAAGGAGCTCGGTGACTAGTGTTTAACAAACTCTCGAGTAGGTGACTCGCGGAGTGGAGTAGAGCAAGGAAGGTGTCATTGTAGCCGAACCACTATAAATACTTGTGTCCCGGTGATCTCTTTCTATACTCTATCTTTTATTTACTCTTACCATCTCCTTACTTATTAGATTTCAAACATCATATCGGAGATCACTTCACAAAAAGTTTCAAAAGTGTTAAACAAATCTAAAAAGATCGAAAAATCTTGGAAAAACTATTCAACCCCCCTTCTAGTTTTCCACAATATCTAAGTATGTGACATATTGAAAGTATGGCTGCATTTAAATAGAGCCGAGCTCGAGCTTGACAGGGCTTGAGCTCGACTCTAAAATTACATGTTAGGCTTGCACTCAACTCGATAACTTGACAAACTTTAATCATCAAAGTTTGAGCACGACTCGAGTACTCTTCGAATAAGCCTCGAGCTCGGCTCGAAAAGCTCGAATTTATTCATAAATATTGTATTTGTAGAAATTATAACAACTATTGAGTGAATCCAACCAACCACACCTTGATTCACTTATAATCTCATATCCAATACAATACAAGAAAAGAAATCAAGATTGGTCACAAAGAATGGTCAATCAATACAACTGACATTGATACAATACTTAGATAGATCAAAACAATTGATCTATCAACTAAAACAAATAATATGATGAGAGAGAGAGATAGATATTAGGGTTTTTGTAGAGAGAGAGAGAGAGATAGATCATCTGATGAC
>BQNB010010989.1:18224-82547 GCA_026074375.1 Tanacetum coccineum
TCACTCACATACATTCATAGTTTTTGATTCTTAGGTTAGTACAAGCATACAAGGTTTGTTACATATCAAATCTAAGGTGTTACATAGAGTCGTGGAACAAGGGTTTTGCAAGCAAAAGAAGAACTAGGGTTTTCTTAGTTAAGTTAGGATTTTGTAGAAGTATTTAGGGTTAAATACTTAGGTCTTGCTTGTGTATCATCTTCACTCATCTTCATTAAGGTCTTCTAAGAACCCTAAACTTTTCATATTATTCATTTCATGATTTATATAATTGTTATATAGTTAATCATCACCTAAGGTATTTTATAAGTTTATAAAATGGATGTTTACACATTATTAAATTCGAATTTCATTTTTGGTTTAATGTTATGATGCTAAAATGATTCTTTGTATAATTATTTGTTAATTTATAAAACTAGTTTATAAATTAATTATATAAAAGTTTATTTATTAACTTTATGAATAAATAAATGTGAGGACTTGTTATTCTTGGACATATTATTGGACAACAAATTAGAGGACTCAAATTACTTCAAGGATGTGCTATTACATAAAGTAGAGGACTTGTAGTATTTTAATTAAGTGAAAAAGTATATAAAACAAGTTATAAAATAAATTATATAAAAGCTTAAAAAGCTACTGTTTTAATACGAACCATATAATAATTATTTTATACTTTATTAAAATAGTACATCTCATAAGATCGTACGCATATAAAGAACTCAAAAATCCGAATTATAACGAAAAAGTTATGATATTTACAAGATTATACGTAAAAGTGTTTTTATAAAAGTATTTTTATAAAATTTTGAGATTTTCGAATTTGGTAAACATATGAACTTATTTTTCAAATAAAGTACAACTTAAGAGGATTTCAAAACTATAAGGTACATCAAGAACGGATTTAAAATTAAAAAGTTACGTTATTTACAAGTTTACGATGAAAAGTATTTTTATAAAAGTAATTTTAATGTGTTATGTTCATATACAGTTGGCTTGGAAAATATTTTTTCTAGATAGGGACTTTTAATTAGGAATGGACATAAGATCTCACTAAACTCGAATTACACACCGAACAGTGAATATGTTCTTTTATGTCGATTACTATAATTAAATATTTTATAAAAAGTATTTTATAAATTTCCACTTATTGTTACTGTTCATAACAATACATACAAATATAATGAATGTAATATTTGATTAGATTTTTCAAATACAATTCCATACATATAAAGAACGTATAAAACGGAGTTAAAACGAAAAAGATATAAGGTTTATAAAACCTTATGCACTATTTTTATACTTGTGCACTATTTTTGTGAAATCAAATAAACTAATTATATAATATTATTATATAATTACATAAATATGTTAAAACAATTATTATTTATAAACGATCAATTGTTGGATAAATATAACACTTTTACAAATACAAATACATGAACATTATTTTACAAAGTACAAATTTATATTGTTTCTATTTTATAAAATTAAACAAAACATGTTTAGATGGTGATGTAACTCATAAAGGTTTATTGTTGTGTTAGTTATTCAAAGTACCTGTTACTCATTACGACCTATATTTAATTAGGTTGCATTCGGACTACGTGACGATTTTCACACTATTTGATTTAGATAATCAATACATTCACTAAGGTGAGTTCATAGCCCAATATTTTACAACTTACAATGATTTACAACTTTGGGGTGAGAAACATGCATTGTTTTACAAATTGGACGCAAGTGTACATTTTCACATGATTACGTGTTTGCCTAAGTAGCGTATATCCCTATGAGCCTATTATCTATGAACTATCAATTATTGTGTAAGCGCGAATGTTATAAATTGATCTATTGGATTGACGCCCAATTCGGGTGAGTAGCGCTCACGTGTGCCGGTTGTACCGTGACATCGAAAGTATTATACCATGTCGGGATTTTGGATGTTGCGGGTTAGAACAATCATCAAGGGGCAATGTAGGCAATTTATATTGAAAATCATTTCACATGTCGAGCATCAGTGTCATGAAGGGCTTGGGGAAAACTATTTACTTTTCTGTAGATCGTTTGCATTCCTTTGTTGCATGTATCATTAACTTGGAATCTTTCGGTCCTATATTATATTAACATAAACTGTGATTCACATCTTGATGATGACGTTTTATAGCATTTTTTTTCTCAGGTCAATATGGTGGCAAGTCATGGTTAACATTGGTGGTCGTTATTTTTGGTATCATTGCATAAAAGATTTTGAAAAGCATTGCATTTTTGGGGATATTTTGTTGAGATATTTGTTATGTTTTAAAATCTTTACATTTACAAGTGAACTTGTTAAGCCGTTGTGCTTTTGTAACAAATGATTTATGAAATCTAATGTATCAGTTTTCAAACGACTCCTTTAGAGGTCGTTCTCATATCTTGTGCTATTGATCTATGATGTAACACTCACAGACACATATTCCGCTGTGACCCTATTTGAGGGTGTTACACATACCGATGAAAACCGAGTATTAATAGCGTCTCATGGATATGAATTTATATGACTACCACAAAAACCCTCAAAATTCCACCCCCAAAATTATGAGGTTCGCCTTTAGATCTTTAGGAATTCGGGCATCCATTTTTGATACCCAAGAGAATTTAGACCTTTAGCTTGTTCGAGTTAATGTTCGAATGCAGTCATATGTGTCTATTCCGTCATTACGGATGTGTACGTATGGTCTTTGTCGCCTTTTCTGGAACATTTGTATCGGTATTAAATTATATGAGTGTACCGGTAGTGTATTAAATTCTAGAACTTGTTTTTGTGATGCATCCCGAGACCGCATAGTAAGTATTAGGATTTGCTAGATAAGAGGCACTAGGATTAACCCATGTTTAAAACCTGTAATTTTTATTATGGTCACCTCGATTATATAACTATCCCACACCCTTGCCATGCACTCATTTTTAGTGCAGGATACCTCTAGTACACCCCTCCGAGCCTATCCTTTTTTACGAATCTTGTAATTTTCTGGTTAATTGACGAGGTGTCATTTTATACACTATTTCGGGGTCATTTAACCCCTTAAATCATGCAAATATGCCTAGATTATATGCTTAATCGTTTGTTTTTAGGTTTTTAGCACTTGGATGGCATTTAAGTGAAATACACGTGACTTGGGTTCATTTGGAGAAGAAACAGACAAGACTACGGACCTACACCAAATCTCTTGAAAGATTATGCAAACAGTGCGTAGAGATGGCGTCGCAGGCTTCAAGCGACGCCGTCGCAATCTATCTAGTGATGAGATCCCCATTGAGGATCAGTCGTATGCTGCTGCTGCTTCACCCATACCCCTATCTTTGGGCTACATTGCTAATTCCAATCTGGAGGAGGATCTGGAGGATGAGTTAGAGGATGGTCCCGCAGAGTATCTAGCTGATGGAGGAGATGATGATGATGACTCGTCTTGAGATGATGCTAATGACGAGGACGAGGAGGAGGCGTCTGGGGAGGGGAAGGAGGATGAGCACCTAGCTCTGGCCGACTCTACTACTGTTTCTCCAGTTGTTGACCCTATCCCCTCCGTTGAGGAGACATAGCTGTTTGAGACTAATAAGTCTGCATCTACACCACCACCACATGCATACCGTACTACTGCTAGGATGTCTATTCGAGCCCAGACACCTATACCATTTCCTTTTGAGGCAGAGGTTGATAGACTTCTTGCCATACCTACACCATCACCATCTCTACTCACTTCATTATCATTACCGCTTCCTCAGATACCCTCACCATGATTTCTTGTACCATCACCACCTGCTACTAGCCCTACTTACGCTGAGGCACCGTTAGGCTTCAGGGCAGTCGGGATCCGATTGAGGGCTGCATCACCACTACCATCACTTACATCACCACCTACCCATCACCCACTACCATTACCTGCACCATCCACTAGCCGCAGAGATGACATTTCCGAGGCTGACATACTGCCTTAGAAGAGGCTATGTTTGACTGCTCCCACATCTAGGTTTGAGGTGGGGGAGAGTTCGACAGCCGCTGCTGCCAGACAGCCTGGTTTGGGGATGCTCTCACTACTGACTATGGTTTTGTCGACATGGTAGATGACGCTCCTAGATGTCATGTGCCTAGGGAGGTCGGATATGGTATCACTGACACTTAGGACGAGTTAGTGGATGCCATTCAGGAGGGAGCACCGACGACCCTGGAAGGGGTTAATGCTAGGGTGACTGAGCTTGCTGAGACTCATGAGCGACACAATCAGGATCTCTATGCTCATCTGGAGGATGTACAGGACAGCCGAGCTTATTTATCAGGCAGAGTTGACATATTACTCAAAGATAGACAGTTTCACCAGCAGACATTTATGTTGATGGAGGACGAGGCCCTGGTTTCTTAAGAGGCATAGGCACAGGCTATGGGCTATAGTGCGGCAGTTCACTATGAGCTTCAGGCATATAGAGCTCACACTCAGATACAAGATCTTTGCATCAGTTCGCAGGAGACATTGACAGCAACCTTGGTTGCTCAGGTTTCATCACTATAGAGCCAACTGATAGCAACTCTCGGTCAGATTCAGGCACTACAGGCGAGAGATCCAGCACACGTAAATGACCTAGAGGATGCTGATAGCAGTAGTTAGTTTACTTTTCAATCATGTTTCTAACTATCATTATGTTTGCTTGCTAAGTATTATGGGTTATATTCCTAGCTAGCACGGCGATAGGACTTGTATTTTCTTTCATTTCTGTATCAAACTATCATGTATGTTTTCCAGGTGATATATGAAATGGATGTATTATGTCATGTCATTGTGATCTCAAATTTTACTATATACCTCTCTTGTGTTGTGATCTCATTTTATTTATTATGTATATGTCATGTCGCGTTTATAATTGTATGAAATCTAACGTGTATTATATTTTCTTATGATTTGAAGAAAATGGCTCCAAGAAGAGGAACCAGAACCACCCCTGCCACTACCACTGCCACCACCACCACCCCAATGACTGATGCTGCCATCAGGGCATTGATAGCCCAAGGCGTGGCTGATGCTTTGGCTGGGCGAACAATTCAAATAAACACTAATCTCAATGACGATGGAAGCCAAGGTTCTGGAAGTGGTATTACAAGACCTATGCATCCTACTCGTGAGTGCACCTACGGTGACTTCCTCAAATGTCAACCCCTGAACATCAAGGGCACTGAAGGAGTTGTTGGTCAAACTTAATGGTTTAACAGAATGGAGACTGTCTTCTATATCAGTAACTGTGCAGTCGAGAACCAGTAAGTTTGCTACTCTGCAATCTCGTGGTGTTGCCTTAACATGGTAGAACTTACATGTCAAGATAGTTGGTCATGATGCCGCTTACGGTATGCCTTAGAAAACACTTATGAAAATGATGAATACTAAGTATTGTCCTCGAAATGAGATCAAGAAATTAGAGATAGAAATTTGGAATCTTAAAGTGAATGGTACTGACTTGACGAGTTATACCCAACGCTTTCAGGAACTAGCATTGATGTGCGAGAGAATGTTTCCCGAAGAGTCGGGTGTGGTTGCAAAGTATGTGGGTGGATTACCTGACATGATCCAAGGAAATGTGATGTCTACCAAACCCAAGATAATAGAGGAGGCTATTGAAATGGCGAACAATCTGATGGATCAGAAACTTTGTACGTTGGTTGAGCGTCAGATTGAAAACAAAAGGAAGCAAGATGATGACTCCAGAAACAACCAGAACTAACAACAATCAAACAAGAGGCAAAACACTGGCAGGGCTTACACTACTGGGTTGAGCGTTGGTTTGAGAAATTGGGGAGTATAGTTATTCTCTACAAAATGTTCCAAGTGCAACTAACCATCTATAATGGTCCGTTGCACAAGTGCCACAAGTGTAACAGTTGGCCACCTGGCCTGAGTTGCTAGGACTTATGGAAAATGCTAACGCTGGTAACTATACCAGAGAGCCCACTGGGGCTAATCGAAGGGTTTCGGGTGTTATGATTATGTGGTGCTTAGGAGCATTTAAGAGAGAATGCCCAAGTTGAAGAACAAAAACCGTGTAATCAAGGTGGGAATTTGCAAATGCTCCAGCAAATGTGTATTGTGGTGGGCCATACTGGGGACAAAACCCAGATCCATGTACGTTTTGGGGTTACGTTCCTTTTAATCAATTGCTATGGATTCTATCTTATTTGTTACTGGTTGCGATGGTGTTTATTTATCTAATGCATTTAGCTCCCAATTTGATATCATACCAATCTACATTAGACCATTCTTAGGATGTTGAAAATGCTGATGAGAAAATAATTGGGATAAACACTATCATTCGGGGTTGTACATTAAACTTCTTAAGTCATCCATTCAACATCGACTTAATGCCCGTAGAACTTGGTAGTTTCGACGTCATAATTGGTATGGATTGGTTGGCGAAATACCATGCTGTCATTGTTTGTGATGAGAAACTCGTTCGTATTCCCTACGGAAACAAGGCATTGATTGTTCGTGGTGACGGAAGCAACCAGGGAAACGAGACTCGATTGAACATCATCTCGTGCACTAAAACACAGAAGTACATGCTAAAAGGATGTCATGTATTTTTGGCACATGTCACTACAAAGGAGACTGAAGACAAGTCGGAGGAGAAGCGACTTGAGGACGTACCAATCGTTCGAGATTTTCCTAAAGTATTTCCCGAGGACTTGTCGGGCCTTCCACCGACTCGACAAGTGTAATTTCAAATCGATTTGATATCGGGCGATGCACCTGTCGCTCGAGCACCTTATCGATTAGCTCCATCTAAAATGAAGGAATTGTCGGACCAACTCCAGGAGCTTTCTGACAAAGGCTTCATAAGACCCAGTTCTTCACCTTGGGGAGCTTCGGTCTTGTTTGTCAAGAAGAAGGATGGATCATTTCGAATGTGCATCGACTATCGGGAATTAAACAAGCTGACGGTGAAGAATCGTTATCCACTCCCAAGGATCGACGATTTATTTGATCAACTACAAGGATCCAGTGTTTATTCTAAGATAGACTTACGATCGGGTTATCATTAGCTTCGAGTACGTGAAGAAGATATTCTGAAGACGGAATTCAAAACTTGGTATGGTCATTACGAGTTTCAAGTTATGCCATTTGGTTTGACGAACGCACCGGCGGCATTTATGGATCTCATGAATCGAGTGTGCATACCAGATTTAGATAAGTTTGTGATCATCTTTATTGACGATATATTAATTTATTCTAAGGACGAGAAGGAACATGCAGAACATCTTATGGCAATTCTGGAATTGCTTAAGAAAGAGGAATTGTATGCTAAGTTTTCTAAGTGTGAATTTTAGATTCCTAAGGTACAATTTCTCGGTCACGTGATTGATAGTCAAGGCATTCACGTAGATCCTTCCAAGATTAAATCTATTAAAGATTGGGTGTCTCCTAAAACGCCAACAAAGATCTGTCAGTTTTTAGGTCTTGCGGGGTATTACCGAAGATTCATTGATGGATTTTCGAAGATCGCCAAGTCAATAACCAAGCTTACTCAGAAAGGAGTTAAGTTTGATTGGGGTGACAAGGCAGAAGCAATATTTCAACTTATTAAGCAGAAGTTGTGTAGTGCACCAATTCTGGCTTTACCTGAAGGAAGCGAAGATTTTATCGTATACTGTGATGCTTTGATCAAAGGTTTGAGCGCTGTGTTGATGCAAAGGGAGAAGGTAATTGCTTATGCATCACGCCAATTGAAAATTCATGTGAAGAATTATACGACTCGTGGTTTGAAACTTGGATCGGTAGTGTTTGCTCTAAAAATTTGGAGACACTATTTGTATAGAACCAAGTGCACTGTGTTTACCGACCACAAAAGTCTACAACACATTCTTGATCAAAAGGAGTTAAACATGAGGCAACGTCATTGGTTAGAGTTGCTCAGTGATTATGATTGTGAGATTCGTTATCACCCGGGGAAAGCAAATGTTGTTGCTGATGCTTTGAGCAGGAAAGAGCGGATTAAACCATTAAGAGTTCGAGACTTAGTTATGACTATTGGTTTGGATCTTCCTAAACAAATATTGAATGCTCAGACTGAAGCACATAAACCAGAGAATTTTAAAAATGAAGATGTAGGAGGGATGATCAGGAAGGATATACCAAAGGAGAAGTTGGAACCCCGTGCGGATGGAACTCTATGCTTAAATGGCAGGAGTTTGTTGCCATGTTATGGTGATTTAAGGACTATGATTATGCACGAGTCCCACAAGTCAAAATACTCTATTCATCCGGGTTTCGACAAGATGTATCAGGACATGAAGAAGCTATATTGGTGGCCCAATATGAAGGCCGACATCGCTACTTATGTTCGTAAATGTTTGACATGTGCTAAGGTCAAGGCTGAACACCAAAGGCCATCGGGTTTGTTGGTGCAACTCGAGATACCTTAATGGAAGTGGGATAATATCACTATGGATTTTGTCATGAAGCTTCCTAAATCGTCACAAGGTTATGACACCATTTGGGTGATTGTTGACCGACTTACTAAGTCTGCAATCTTCTTACCAATGAGGGAAACTGATCCCATGGAGAAATTGGCGAGAATGTACCTAAAGGAGGTAGTCACGAGGCATGGAATACCTGTCTCAATCAATTGTGATCGTGATGGTAGATTCGCATCAAATTTCTGGAGGTCACTTCAGAAGGCTTTGGGTACTAGCTTGGATATGAGTACTGCATACCATCCAGAGACTAACGGACAAAGCAAGAGGACTATTCAAACTCTCGAGGATATGCTATGTGCTTGTGTGATCGACTTTGGAAATGGTTGGGTTAAACATTTGCCATTAGTTAAGTTTTCATATAATAATAGTTATCACACTAGCATCAAGGCTGCACCATTTGAGGCACTTTACGATCGAAAGTATCGTTCACCTGTTTGTTGGGCCGAGGTTGGAGAAGTTCAACTCACTGGTCTAGAAATAGTTCAAGAGACAACCGAGAAAGTCATTCAGATCAAGCAAAGGATTCAAGCCGCTCGTGATCGACAAAAGAATTACACCGATTTAAAGCGTAAGCCAATGGAATTTCAAGTTGGAGATAGAGTTATGCTTAAGGTTTCACCTTGGAAAGGGGTCGTACGTTTTGGCAAACGAGGGAAATTGAACCCTAGGTATGTTGGACCTTTCAAGGTGTTGGCTAAGGTTGGAGCCGTTCCTTACAAGCTTGAGCTTCCTCAAGAGTTGAGCAGGGTTCACAGTACATTTCATGTATCCAACTTGAAGAAATGTTATTTCGATAAACCATTAGCCATTCCGTTGGATGGACTTTGATGCGTAATTTCTTTAAATAAAAACTACGTCACGTTTTACATTTATAAAACCTTAACTACCTCGACTATTCCTACGCACTAAAGAGCAGTGTACCATATCGTGTATAGTGTAGTGATTGGTAAGTACGGGTGTCGACCCAAAGAACGGTTTGTGTCTCTAATCGTCTAATTGATTTTATTATTCTACCTAAGAGAGTAGGAAATAAAGCTTGATTTGAGTTGTTGAATTTATTGTGGAGTTGCTGGGTGGTAAGCCTAGCTTGTCGAAAAGGGAATTGGTATAGTGGTGGACAACTAGAAAGGAAGAACGTAATTAATTACTATGATCTCTAGTGCAATGTCTTGTCGCAATCTTAAATGAGGACTAAAATCATTAGGTCCAATTGGGTAGTTGAAACCTAACCTATGTCTACTGAGTGGAATGAACTCGCAGGGAGAATTAACCTATTCTCAGTATACCGTTATTAAGATTTATTTTAACTTATAAGATACGCTCATTCTAACAGGTGGTCTCCTGATTAGCTCGTTAACTTCCTAACTGGAATTAATAGCTAGGGCTCGCCTCAGTAGGTCAAAGGAAGTTAACGAACAAGCTACAAGTATTGGTCACTTTGCAATCAATCGTGTGCATAAAGCTTTATTCTGTCACTCGCTTAAAACCTTAAGTGCACACTTAACCTCATATCAAAACCTAGCAGGGAGTCCAAGGATTTCTAAGTGCACTATATAAATTAATAAAGAAAATGATAAAACAACGAGATCATAACTTAATAATCAATGAGATAATTAAATAATTAAAAGCCAAGAACAAATAATAAAACACAATCAATAACATATCAACAACCAATTAAAGCGCATGATCCGCTAAATCAGAATAATTATTAAATTAAATTGATCATAAAAAGTTGAAATATGATTACAAATTATGCCAAATTAATGCTCTCGATCCCCTAGTCGAACGCCATGGCAAACCCGCCCTATACCTAAGCAAGCAGCCTAGCTGCTCACCCTTTTTCCTCTCCTTTTCTTATTCGTCGACTACACCGCCGAATGATATCTTAAGAATGAATAATTCATTCTATATTTATACTAGATTATAAGTTTGGTGTCTGTACGGTTATGGCCCTCGAACTTTGTGGTGGAAAATGAAACTTAGTAGCAATTTGCTAAACTTCGGCCCCTGTAACTTTACGGCGTAACCCAATACTTGGTTATGCCGTAACTCTCCTGATGCGGCTTTCCTTCTTTATGTGATAATTTCGGTTACGGCGTAATAGATAATCACGTTGCGTCGTAACCCTTAGTCGGCAACAATATAATTTCCATAATAAAAGATTACGGCGTAACTATATTGGATGTTACGCCGTAAAGCCTCGTCAGCACCAAATCTTCGTATTAAATAACTGATTACCCTCATCAGCACAGAATCTTTGTAATAAATAAATGATTATGTATGGCGTAACTCTTGTTGACGTTACGCCGTAACTTCTTCGTCAGCACAATTCCATATGTAATAATAGGTTACGACGTAATCCATGGTGTCAATTACGCCGTAACTCATGAATAATGCGGATTTTGATATAAAAAGCCGTTTTTCCGCATCTTTTCTGTTCCATTGCCAAAATTACCTAAAATACATAATATAAATGATTTAAGTATCAAAATGACATAAGGAATTGCAATAAACGTGGGAATTTGATATAAAAAAGTATTAAATATTTGATGTTATCGAATATCCCCCCCACTTGACTTCTACTTGCCCTCAAGTAGAACCTTTTTAAATAATTCTTAAAAAGATATCTCCCTAGTTATCCAGGAAGATATGAATTTAAAATTACTTATGCTAGAAAATTCCAAACCGAGCACCTCACGAAAACGAAAAACGAATCACACTCATACTCTCACTAATCTTTGTGTTTCATTTTTGGTGATCACTCAACTGCTCAGTCATGGCGAGTATTCTATCATAAGCTTGGCCAGGATACTAATCTCCACCACTAGAGTCTAGATGCATCTGTTTTAAAAAGGCAAATGGGTTGACACAACACAAAGGCTTTCGGGGTGAATCATTCTCTAAATCCAATCTTTACCAAAAGCGTTACACCAACAAGGGCGACAAAACCACACATACACATCCGTAACGACAGATGAGACATGTATGATTGCTCACTCCCTCATTTGAGCAAAACCAGCAGTTAGGATGGAGAATGATATAGGGTAGGATAAAGACATGGGATGCATAGTTAATTGTTGTTAAATAAAAACACAAAACAAATAGTTTCTTAAGTCCACAATCTCCCCGTCACTAGTCGCATTCAAATCCCATAAGGTAAAAACGAGGGTCAAAAGTCAAGGGGTCTTCATAATACACGAGTTAATGCGTATGAAATATAATGTATTGCCTCATAATCTCCATAACTTAGGCAAGAAAGTCGCATTAACTCGGCCTTCATCATCAATGAACAAAAATTATGTGCTAAATTTTTAAAAAAAATTTGGGCCAAATTAGCACATAATTTCATCAAATACCACATTTCTATCTCCCTTCCCCCCACTTGAGATGTACAATGCCCATGTTGTACAGATAGACTTATAATAGAAAGGAGAGATAGAAATGTTACGGGTTTATAAGAACTACCCGTTTATAAAGACGAAATCATCGCCAGCTGGACAAGGCGGAAATACTGCCATGGTACAACATATAAGCTGATTTATAATGATGATCAGCTGTTACAAACTAATAAAGAACTTGCTTGCATCCTCTTTATCCTGTTTTTTTTCTTTTTTTCTCTTTTTTTGATGCAAGACAAGGATACAATCAAATACGAACACATATATACATGAGCATCCCCCCACTTGAGATCAATTATCTTCATAACCTGTTTTTTCTTCAAATAACCTCTATCCTAACCCACGACTTTTATCAGTGAAACCAAAATTAACCAGCAACTCCCCGATCATAGACTAAGAAACTACTGGGTAGGCTAGGCGATAGGTGTAACGAAACAATGTATATTGGGTTATAAAATAAAAGGGAAGGCTCGGCAAGTTGTACTAGGGGTATCTTGCACTTAAGATGGGTGCAACAAAGGGTTTAACAGGGCGATTGACTAATCAACGTGAAAAGTCAATATACACAAACATAACATAGATGGACTATTTGGGGTTAATCCTAAAATTTTCCTTTTATCACAGCCACACCGATTACACTAGGTGCAGTGCTCATTATGGTGGTCTCGAAAAGATATACCAGGCCAAGTTCTAAAGTCTACTACAGCCATCGGCACACTCATTTTTATTGGATTTATGTATAAGGGGAAAACAGAAAGGCTTATAGAAAGTCTTAAGCCACACCACAATTGAATTATAAGGTAGGTGTGGCATATAAGGTTTTTAAACTATTAAAGTAAAGAAAAAACATTCAAAAATAATAAATTAATGAAACATTTTAACAAAATAAACTAGAAAAATAAAGCAAGTATATTCAATATAGTAATATATTTCTAATCCTTCCCCCCACTTGAGTCCAACATAAGCATATAAAATTTAAATAGAATGGGTTATAAATGTAACGATTACTCCCCTGGATTTTGTCGATGATATAAGAACAACATGCGTTAAAAGCAATGCTCCAATCTCTCTTAGCAAAATCCACCATCCCATGCGACTTTTTCATCATCCATTATAGCATTCAACTAGGACGGTTCGGGATGCTTCCTTGTAGCTCGATTAATATACTAGCACCTCATCCTGTGTATTACCTGGATAACTGCAAGAAAGACTAATATGTGTGAAAACACATATCCATTTTATATCAAAATAGGCCCTAAAAAGATAAAATTGTGCTTTAAATGGTTGAATACTGCTTGTTTTGTCTTTATGATTGAGTATTTGAGGATATTGGCAAAACCTCAATGAAAACAGGGGTGTTAATACCGTACAAAAAACCACGAACAGCAGGAAACGTGAAGAGCAAACGCAAAGAGCCAGGAGAAAGCTAACAAATGGTCAAGAAAATGGTCACCCATGGTCCAACTTAGTCAACCCAAAAAAGACAAAAATCCTAAAGATTACCAAAATTGTCCATCAAAAATGACAAAATTACAAATATGGTCCCTAAATTAAAACAGGCTATAACCCTTTTATTTAAACCATTACCCGAATTAAACCCAAGGCCCAAATATATGCCCAGGTCAACGAGCCTCATTCCCTCAGTCAAATCTCACCCCACACTCGTATAAGTAAAAAATGGCGCCAAGAACATTTTCTACTGTTCATCATCTTCTTAGTTTTACCACGGGGTCAAAACAAGGGGCAAGTGTAAATTAAGGACGTGGATGGGTAATTTGAAGTATAAAGTACCAGATGGGCAAAGGGTTAATAACTTCATTGAAAGACTCCTATAGGTATTAATTCTGTAAAAGGAATCACACGTGGTCAAGAGTGAAGAAACACACCAAGGATTGGAGAATTACCTAAAACATCTCACAGAAGTCACACTAAGGTGTCACATCACGGAATTGCCACGCTGCAATTCGTGTGAGCTTGAAATTGAAGCTACACGGCCAAGATTTGATTCATCTAATCATTGAAGGAATGACTGGTAGATTAGAGGAGCGTGTAACAAACCTGCACCTATAATCTCTCCTTGGCTGCTTATATAAAAGCCTCACTCTCACACACGTGAATTTTTTATTATCCTTCTTAATCGGTCTGAGTAGCTTTTAGATAATTTTTAGCTTAATCTAGCTTTTAGCTTATTTTTACTGTTTTCATCATCATTGTAATCTCATTTCAATATTGTAATCGTTTTAAAGTTCAATGAAATATCTTTTTATGCATTTTAAAATTCTGTTTTTCACTTTATATCTCAAATAAGCTGTTATGGTTAAATAAGCTAAATATGTCTCTATAAGCTCTCAAAAGCTCACATACCTTAATTAACAATGGAATTAGATGGCTGCTTTAGTCGATCAAGGAAAGGGTAAGTGTTTGATGGTCAAACAATAAGATTATTAGTTATTATAGAAAGCTGTAGCTAGCTTATTTGAGTTTGAGCTTTGAGCTTAAGCTCCCTTTAAGCTCTATTAAGAGCACTCACCTCTGTTTTTGCTAAGGTGTGAGGTACACTTCCCTTTTACTCTTTTAAATCTCATTAAAAATCCAAATAAATATGCTTAGTGTAGCCTTAATTTGATGATTAGCTTGATTTGCTTATTATTGCTATTTTCTGGTTTAGATCTGCTTACTTGCGATAGATATAATTAGTCTATGCTTAATTAGTAAACTTCTTAGCTTAAATTTCACTTCCATATGCTTTTTATCTTAAACTGCCAAAAAAAAAAAATTAGCTTAAGGTTAATTAGCTTAAGTCAGTAGGTGAAAGTTATTAAAAAGCTCTTAGTAGTTCTTAAATTACTTAGTTGGATATCTGTTTTTGTCAATGAAGGCTTAAAATAATCTGTTTTAGAAAAAAAAAACTTAAATATTGAAAGTTAAAGGGGTGTTTGGCATTAACTTGAAAACGGGTCATTTTGGTTGTTCAAATGGGTTCAGGTCATTGGGTCAGTTTTACCTAGCTTAGATTAGGTCTTAGGATTAAGTTTAAACAATTTTTAATGGTTAAATCTCAAGTTTTAGTTCAATAGTTCTCAATATTTGAATCTGTTAGGAGTTAGTTAAGTCACCTAGCTTATTTGGTTGGACTTAGGTTTAGGTACTTGTAGTTCATCATTCTAGTTGATAAAAGAGTTAGGAAATGCAGTAGAAAGTTTCAAGTAGGCTGTCATTGTGCATCAAGGATTTAAGTTCAACTGTTAAATGCATCAGTAGACTTTATTAGTCAAACAGCCTTTTTAAGTTAAAAATTAAGTTAGTATAAGTCAGTTTTAACTTTTCAACTTTGATGCACAGCTAGCTTGTAGTCCAATCTCAATTCTTTAAAGCTTAATTTTGCCTTTAAAGCTTATTTCAATATCTGTTTTTAGACTGCAAACTGGAACTTTTTCATTTTACAAGAGTTTTGAAAGTTTTCAATTTTGTGCAACAGCTGTTTTCATTTAACTTTTTCTTAGACTATATAAGTTTCAAAATGATTTTTAAAAGCTTTTCTGAGTAGTATTCCAAGTCTACTTTCTAGATTTATCAAGCTTATCACCATAAGGATCTTTTAGATGGCTTATTTTTAAGCCCAAAGTAGGCTACTTAGGACTGCATGACTCAGTGTAAACTGAGTCAGTTGCATTTAGCTTATTGAGCTAATAAGCTCAAATCTCTTAGCTTATTCTTATTCTCTACTTGTTTCTTAATTGTTTAGTTTCAGTTATTCATAGCTTATTCATCTTTAGTTTAGCTTATTAGCTTATAATCACAGTAAGGTTAGTTTAGTTTTTAAAAGTAAAAAGTTCAAGTCTGTTTTAAATAAGCATTTTCCAGCTTATTAATTAGGTTTTATAAAAAGCTTCTTTTACAAAACTTGTTAGTATATAGCTTATCTACAACTTTGTTTTTTAAAGTTTTCAAAAAAAAAAAAAAGTCAGGCCATGGGGTTCGAACCCATGACCTAACCCTTCCCACACCTCAAACACACACACGCTAAACACTCGGCCCGGCAGGGCTATCCGCTATCCTTCTACACCATTTATTCTTTATACCCTTTTTCCCATTTTAGTATAATAAGCTATTTGGCTTATTTTAACAGTTTAATCGTTTAGCTTTTTGCAGTTTTATATTTTTCTTAAATAGTTCATAAGTTGTTTTACTTTTCATAAATTTTTCAGATTTTTCTAAAATCATTTTCTATTTTTAATCTTTTAATTTAGTTAAATTAGATTTTAATTCATACAAAAATTAAAAAAAATTAAAAAAAAAACTTTTTTTCAGAAAATTTTCCTTAATCATAAAGTTCATATAAAAAATAGATTTGCATTTTTGGGTTTAAAATTTCATATAGTTGCATTTTAGGGCTCGGTTTTCAAATTCCCATTACCATTTTTTTACGTTTTCGTTCAAATTTCTTCGTTAAATTTTCAAATTTTGCACGTTTTTATATTTTTACTTTTAGAATTAGGAAGTTAATTCAAATTCATAGTTAGTTGTTAATTTAAAAAGAAAAATTTAAGTTAGGTTTAATTTTTGCAATTTAGGGTTTTTGACCTACGTTTAGGGGTCCCGTTTTGCGTTTTTAGTTAAATTTTGGTTTCCCGTTATTTGTCTTTATGCTTAATTGTTAGAATTTGTTAATTTTAATTTTTAAAAAGTAGTTAATCAAATCAATCGTTTGTTTCCAATTCAAATCATTGTCCGAACTTCAAACGTGGTTTCAATTTCACAAGTCGTTGGGGGATAACGACCCGGGAATCACACTTCCCGGTTTATATACGTATTATATTATATATACTTGTGAAGATTTTCCTTTTTACCTTTGTCCTCAAGGGTAATTTGGTAATTTTCCATCATATATTATATATTTTATTATCACGTATATATAGATTCTGACGAATCAATAATGTATACCATGCTACTTACTGTTCTGAATATTGTATACCATGCAATACTTATTGTTCTGAATATTGTATACCATGCAATAATTTCTTTTTTGGTTATTATATACCATGCAATGCATACTTTAAAACCTTGCGGTCCAACCTTTATACTTACTTAAACCTATGAACTCACCAACTTTATGTTGACACTTTTAAGCATGTATTTCTCAGGTTAATACGATGCTTAACATAACTGATGTGCATTGGAGTCTAGACTTTCCAAGATTTCATTCATGGATTTCTACATACATTCAAAATATCAAATCTCGTTGTATTATTTCCAGACTTTCAATATGATGCAAACCTTGGGACAAATGTTATTTTTAAATTAAATCAACGAGATTACTTTTCAAACGACTCATTTAGAGGTTGTTCTCTTATATCTTGTGCTATTGTATTATGAAGTAACGCTCCCGGACATATTTCCGCTGCGATCCATTTTGGGGGTGTTACATAATGGTTCATTTAGATCATTTAGTTCAAGAAAATCTTCAAATTTAGGGTCTAGTGATCTATTTAAAATTAAAGCTTCCCCCATTAGTCTAGCTTCTAAATCAAGTTCCATTCGTTCTCTTAGTCCTAACATATAAACCTTTTTAACTATGCTACTAGCAGGGTTATCACTTTTAAACACTATTTTGTCATTCCCAATTCTTAAAGCAATTTTTCTTTCAAATACATCAATCTTAGCATGAGCGGTAGACAAGAATGGTCTTTCGAGGATCAATGGGACTTTGATATTCTCAGGCATATCTAAAACAATAAAGTCTACCGCAAAGACAAATTTATCAATTCCTACTAATACATTTTCAGCTATACCCTTGGAACGTTTTAAAGTTCTATCAACGAATTCAACGATTAACTTAGTAGGAGCTAACTCACCTAAACCTAGATTGGTAAAGGTCAAATAAGGCATAACACTTACACTAGCTCCTAAGTCAGCTAAGGCATTGTTAAAAGACATATTATTAATACAACAAGGTAAAGTAAAACTCTATGGGTCTTTTTCCTTTGGAGGTAGAGCATCATCAAGAATTGTTGAGCAATGTGAGTTCATTGTTGCCTTGATCTCCTCCATATCATTACCATATTGTCTTAAACGACCAGAAAAAGGTATAGCAGCTCGATTAAGCTCAATTAATGACATCCTATCGTCCTTCTGTTGACTCGATACGCCATATCGATGGGATCCAATATGCCGTATCAATGGCGTTTCAGCTTTTTCACACGTCGAGATTGATTTGACATGATCTCTTGGGTTTGTTTCAGTTAAACTAGGAAGACTTCCAGATCTCCTTTCTTGAAGTACCTTGCTCATTTACCCAATTTGAATCTCTAGTGCTTTGATTGAGGCTCCTTGATTTCTGATTGCAGCATCCGTCGAAGCTCGAATATCCTTAATCAAATTAGAGTTTTCATCATGTCTTTTTGCAGATTCAGCCATAAACTTTCTTAATGATTCTTCCATTATTTTCCTTCGCTCTTGATACAAAGGATTTCCACTATCTCTTTGGTAGAATCCCAAAGCAGCTGCCCTATATCTTCCTCCTTGGGGGAATGGTACACTTAATTGAGTGTAGTATGCTTCTTTAAGTGTCTTTCATTCTTCCTTTAATGGACAATCCTTAGTGTAATGAGGTCTATTTCATGATTCACATCCTACTTGGGCATCATACACTTTTTCATTCACTTTCTTAATTTCCCTGCCAAGATTGTTCAGTTGAGCTTGAATAGCAGCTAATCCATCAGAAGTATCACTACTTCTGCATCGAGTGGATGTTCCATTGTACCATTTTTGAGAATGATTGGCCATTTCTTGAATGGATTTCTTAGCATCAACAATGTTTATTTTTGGCACGGCACCCTTAGTATCTAAAATTTGTCTAGTAGGGACATCTAATCCTTTGTAAAACAAGATCACTTCCTGCATATTGGTCAAGTAATGTTGAGGACATCTCACCAAAAGTTCCTTGAATCGTTCCTAAGCCTGAGAAAGAGTTTCATCTGACTCTTGCTGAAAGTTGTTGATTTCCTCCATCTTTTTAGTAGTACGAGCAGGTGGACAGTATTTCCTTAAAAATTTTCCCTTAAAAATTTCCCAAGTAGTAATCGAACCAGCTGGTTTGATCCTAATCCATCTACTTGTGGCTCCAGTAAGTGAGATAGGGAAAATGCGAAGCATAAGTTGATCTTGAGTCACATCAGGTATAGTAAATAAGTCCGCTATCTCAAGAACTCTTTCAATGTGTTCATTTGCATCTTCATTATCCGATCAACTAAAAGTATTATCACGCAATTCCTTGAGAAATTGACCCTTCAATTCAAACCTAGCTTTCTCATCAAATTTCGGTCGAGCAATTCCTGAGCCATAATCTTCTCGGGTCTTTGTCATGTACTCCTCAATAGTTGGTTCTCCCATTGTTTCTGTGATTTCTTCTTCAAACTGATCTTCGTGATCAGAGAACAACTCGAATTCCCGTAAACTCGAATTAGCAAGACTCGTTGTCTTGAAAAGCTTCCTTAATGAGTATAACACTCGTTTAGGTTCTTCGTAAGGTTGGACGAGCTACTTCTTCGAACTCCTGGTCATGCACTACCTGAAAACAAGGTAAAAATATTAGTAGGATAGGCTCGAAAGAAAGAAAATACAAAAAATTAAGCACGAGAACGGAATACAAAAAATTAACTATGTTGTTGTATCAGACAGTCGATACGTCGTATTCAGTAAATTGGATACGCCGTATTGATGTTTGATGTCGAATACGCTGTATAGGTTTTGAAAATGGATAAACCGTATTCAAAGGGATGAATACGCCGTATCCGGTATTCGAACAGAACAATAACAGCAAGATTTAATAATGTAGAAAAACACATAAATATGAAAAATATACAATGCAAACTAACACACTAATACAAACAATTAAAAGACAGAATTACAAACTAGATTACACTAAACTAAAAATACCGATAAATAAGAATTAAACAAACTCACTCCCCGGCAGCACGCCAAAAACTTGATGTGTCGTTGTGCGTAGGTAATTTATTATTCAAGTTTTATTATTTATATTTTGCCGACTTTATCTATTAACTAACACTAACGGGCATTGTACCCGATCAATTGTAGGTTTATTGGTAAGTAGGATGTCGATAACTAAAAGCGAGCGTTAATATTTAAATCTATCAGTATTTTAGTTATCTATGTTAGTCCTAATTTATCCTAGTTAACTCTACTTAAACCTAAACTAACGCAAATGGGGGTTTTCAGCCTAAGAGACTGGCACGAGTTATGGTTTAACTAATCTAAATGATGACAATTAACACACACAAGTTGATAAATAAAAGAGAAAGAAGCGGTCAAGCCTAATGTAAGGAAAATGTATTAGTCAGTTTAATCTAATAAAACGCTGGTATTGTTTATGAGTGCAATGATTGTTTTACTTCGTTGGTGATATATCATTCTTAAGCTTAGGTGGGACTTCTGCCTAAACTCTAAGTTTGTATTCCAGTTAATACTGTCACAATTAACCTAAACCCGCATAAAGTGTTCATAGTTGACTATAATCGATCTAGGAGACAATATTGGTGATTATATCGAAACCTAGCTCATTGAGGCTTTACTAACTTATTGCTTAATGGCTATTTATATACTAGTAGTCCACTGTCCAAATCTTCACCCAAGGAAACAGAACGTTATGTGTAATCCTAAGTCACCGCTTAGTCTACCTATTCACTTAACCAAGGGAGACACAGGGGATAAATTTGCAGTCCTATTATTTCAGAGTCACACATATAAGTTCTATGTAGTTCTATCCCGGACTCTAGCTAACGCGATATTTGTATTCCTAGATCCAGTTGAATGATAGGTTAAACACATACTTAAGCACATAAACGAGTATGAAGTGATAAACATAATCAACATGCAACGAATAAGTAAACAATCAATATAAACAAACCAAACATTAAATTATCATAAACATGGCTAATACCTAAAGGTATTAGCCGATAGTCATTGTAACAATACACGAATTCATAGACGAACAATTAAAGTACATAAAACCGAACGCGTATATACAGTATAGTGATTACAAGGGTTTTCCTATGGATTGGAGCACTTTGCAAGACCTTCTTGGCTTCTTAAATCTTCTGAGAATCGAACTTTGTGGTTAAAGCATACTAAAAACCGAGTTTAGGGTTTTCTATTTATAAGCTCTGGAAAAAGGTCGATACGCAGTATTGAAAGGGTTCAATACGGCGTATTGGGATAACTTGGCGTGGGCTCCACGATTATTATATTCTAGAATATTCATAGACCGTCCCTGAATACGGCATATGGGTCTTCTGGATACGGCGTATAACTCCCTTCTCGTTTTGTAAAGTTAGGGCATGGATACGCCGTATCTTCTTGATGGATACGGCGTATTAAGGTATAACCAGTTGGTTCTTCTTCGTTGACAAAAGTATTATATACGGCATATCATTGATGTGGATACGGCGTATTCTTCAAAGTCAGGCAATGGTCTTTAAGTTCGTTAAAGTCTTGGATACGGCGTATGCTTCTAGATTGATACGGCGTATTGGTTGTCAGAATTAGTAGACTTTCTTGAACTCTTCGTTTGTGCTCCAAAATACATGCCTTTTGATAACTTTCACCAAATGCTCGATAATTACCGTAATTAATAGAAATAAGCAATTAAGTATCAATTCATATATAAAATAATGTAAAAATGAGCAATAAAGACGGGATAAATGATGCTATAAAATAAACGTTATTTGATGTCATCAATGTACGAAACAATTTTGAATTTCTATGCACATGTGTAGGGGAAGTATTTCAAAATGAAACTTTCAAAGTGTTAAACATTTTTGATTTATATCAAACAATTTGATCGATGTTCAAAGGTTTTATGGTTTCGATCTCTATACCCAACAACCAACTAATTCACGATGTCTATGAAGTCATAAAGTGGTTAAGGTTAGGTATTAGTCATTTGGTCCTATGATCCAACCAGAACCGAAGGAATCTACCTAGGGACATTCCATGGTTAGATTAGAACTTCTTATGTGTGATTTGGAGTTTAATAAGAAAAAGGAATAATGTTGCCTAAGACACGAGTTATCATCGGAACAATCACACCATGGTGATAGTAATGACGTCTTCGTAAACATTAAAGGGGTTGAAGAATGAAAAAGAAAAGTTATGATAAAGGGTGAAAAGAAAGAGGCCTCCATACACTTAGGCAGAAACAAGTCAATACATAATCTATCAGAATCACATAGATGATGTCTAGTATTAAAGATATACATCATGGACCAGTGATGCAATGCACGGCCCTTCCTAGTCATTAAAGTTTCTCTCAAAAGATACATGTCTCACTTGTCATAGAGATACACACGTTATCTATTGACTTCTCACAATGAGAATGTTGATATCGAAAAAGATGGAAGTTTGCTCCATCCTCTGATCACTAAAACCAAAGTGCACTAATCGAGTATAGGGCCAAGAGATCAATATATAAATCTCATTAGGACACATAAATGTAAAACACTTGTTGAACACAAATAAGTTCACACGTGGTAAAAAAGAGTCCTACGCGTTATCCTTGTGATCTTGCTAGAACATTTAGAGTGATACTCCTTATTGCTTCACAGTGACGAATGAAAATCCTTCCAGTGTCAACATCAAACAGCACTGCGGTAGGTGACTTGTAAGATTCTTTAAGAATCAAACTTGTGCTAACTGGAAAACCCCAATGTGGTCCAGCTTATGAGTATTGACACGGTGTTCAATTATTGATATTTGCTTCAGAGTTTACTTCAATAGTTTACAAAAATTCGTTGTTATCTTAACTCGAATGGGAATCGGATTTAGGAACGCTGTGGAATATCGAAGAACTTCGTTAGCATATCTAGATGTGTCAATTTTAGGTAAATCACACTTCAACCTAGAAAACATGTTAAAAGGATAATCATACAAGAAGTCGATATCCTGATGACGCCACGTAAATAAATATATAAATAAAATATATATATATATATATATATATATATATATATATATATATATATATATATTCTGTCAAACGGTCATCACGGAACCTAGAGGTTAAAGTTACCAAACGTCGAGGGATATATGAGGCATTCTTCCATATATGTGTTTATTTGCTAACCCTTATACATGCATGTAACTTAAGGCGTAACCACCTCAGATCCAGCATAGTCAACTTCATTACCACATACTCATACTCAAGCTCCAAAGTCACACAAACTGCATCACATGGTCAAGTTTTCAAGAAAGTCAAAGACCTTCTGCCTACATTAAAAATTGGTACAAGAACTCCAAAGGAAGCATTGTTAAGACAAAGATTATCAGGGGAGATTTTTAGCTTGCTTTCAAGATGATGCAAAGTATGAGTATGTTGGTCTGAAGCACAAGGAGATTCAAGTATGCACGCAAATACAAAATATCAAGATATTAACTGTCGGTCAACAACGTCAAGAGAAAAGTACCGGTCTCTTCTATCAAGCGCATCCAGAACAAGGAAAGATTTAAAGATCTCAGAAGTCAAAATCAAAAGACAAAGGCTCAAGATCAAAGATAAAAAAACATGAAGGAACAAAAGTATACTACAACAAAGTTCAAGACAAAGTCACCAGATCAAGAAAGTCCAAGTTTAAAATGACCTATCCATTGGGGGAGATTGTTAGCCTTAGAAATATCAAAGTCGGACGAATAATGTAACGGTCATTATTATCAATGTCGGTCTTACGTGATAGGAACTTTGTATGTAGATGTAATGGACTAGTTACGGGCTCGGGATTTAATCTAATCCTGTAAACGTTATAGGCCGAAAGCCCAAACCAAAGCCGAGCCGGGTCCAAGAAGGAAAGCCTTTGGCGTCCTATGTGATCGAGGCACTATATAAACCCTCTCCTCCTTGTAGAGAGGGTGTTGGTTCTCATTTATTCATAAGTGTTTTCCTTCCATCCTCCTCCTTCTCTCTACTTTCTTTCTCTCTCTAAATCTACTTTCTCTTACTAAGATTTTTCCAAGATTGTGTTATGGTATTGTGATATGGATTAGATAAAAAGGATAACATTTTGGCCTATAAATACCCTTTACTTAGCTTATGTATTCCTCACATCTTTCCATTCATTCTTTCTCTATGTATTTCCTCTCTTTAATCCTTTAAGTGTAATACCTCTTGTGTTCTAATCCTCTCTGCTATCATCTTTGAAAGAACACATCAATTCCACAAGAGAGACACACAAGTAATTAATCCACACTTGTATGATTGTGTCGAGGGTCTTTTTATCTATACCCTTTCGATTATAATCGAGTCTCTAGGTTAGGTTAGGGCTTGATTCTTAATTCAACTTTACATTCGATTAGGATGTAAGGGATGTCTTGTACCTTTATGGTCAAGCCTAGATTGGGTGTTGATCTAGTGGGGTTTGTGATACTTCCAAGGGGAAGTCTTTGTGGTTAAGTCGAATCACAAGTTTTTGTGGGTGGGTTCCAAGGGTGGAATACCATTGGGGAGTAGCTCTTCTTAGTAAGCGTCAAGCTTATTGCATATCGGTGAAGTGAAGTTGTAAACAGTTTGTAGTCCACTATAAGGATTATACTAGAGTAATATTATAGGTGTCGTGGATTCAAAACTGGACGTATGGATGGTATAAACCCCTCATCCTGAACTAGTATATATCGTGGTGTCTATATGTGTCTCTTTACTTATTGGTTATGTTGTTAAGTAGTTTGTACACCACTCGGTCTCTTTGTGACTTGAAGTTTTATAAACTTTAAAGAAGTCAGAAAGACCGTATACACTCCCTTTTACGGTTCTACATAGATCAATCACAGTGAACCAAGAATCAACCAGAATACCAGATCTAAACCCCAAATAACCAAATCTGATGGATTACAACCCAAATAGACCAACATTTAAAAAAAATCATTGATTTAACCTTTATAACAACATGTTTGTCACTAAAACCAAAACCCCCTAATTTTTAAGAAACCTAAAAATTTAATCACTCAACCGTATCAAACCAGTTGCTCTAATACCATGTTTAACTTATAAACATGTATCAAAGAACCCAACCAACCTCCTCTTGTTCCTTATCTACTTTTAATAAAGAGTTCAAAATACAAGACAAGATTGAACACAAACTGTGTACAATCAGAGAAACAAACTAGCTATATGAATCTCGATCAAACACACTTGACCAGTCGAACGATTACAAACTTAAAACACGAGAAAACTAAAGAGAGAATTTGTGAGTTAAGAGAGAAAGTGAGATTGTAAAGCTGCGAATGAGAGTTATGTAGCAGAAACCCTAAAAACTTGGTTTTATATAGTTCAATTATCCAGGTTTACACCTTAGTCCTCGAATCATTTTCTCTTTTGCAATACAATCCTTCAAGCTTTGCAACTAACTCCTAAAAACCACAACATAACACAAATAACCCTCCAAATAAAGAGACTATTAGAAAATAATTTTCATAGTAAAGTTTGTAGTAGTTATTCCAACACAATGATATGCGTGGTGTGGTCGTAACCACATGAGTACTTTTACAGCTTAGAGTGTTGGGTACCCTCATGCCGTAGGGGTGGTGCCACACCAGCAAAAACCCCTATGGCACCAGAAACCCTTTGGCACCACATTTGGGCAGGTATCCCTTGGCACCAGAAATGTGGTGCCGTTGGCCTAATTTATTTATTTATTTTAAATTACATAAAATAAAACATACCCTATATAACTAAAATAAAAATTCATTAAAATTAAAACACATTACATTAATAAAAAAAGTACATAAAAATAAAAAAACATAATACGTAAACAAGAAATAAAATTTACAAACTAGTGATTATTCCCATAAAGCTCTCTACAGATTAGTCCATTTCGATATCTATGTACCACTTTATAATCCAAAGTGTCTTTCTTTTTCTTATTCTTAGTCATTTATTGTTGTGTCTTTTACTTCTTCTTTTCATTCTTTGATTCCTTTTTTTTATTTGTATCATTTTATTTTGTTTCTTTATTTCCTTTTCTTATTCTTTTTACTTTTCTTTTCATCTGTTTTTGTTTTTTTGTTCTTCATTGTTTTTTCTTGTCTCATTCTCATTCTTTTTTTGTTCTATTTCAGTTTTTTTTATATTCTTCTTATTTTTTTTACTTTTTTTTTTCTTATTTTTCTTTTTCTTTTTTTTTTTGACTTTCTTTTTTTCTGTTCTGTCTTTTACTTTTTCTTGTTTTTGTTTTTCTTTTTTTTTTTCTATTCTTTTCTCTCTTTTTTCTTTCTTTTTTTTTTTATTTTTTTGTTTTTTTATTTTTTTTTTTTTACCTTTATCTTTCTTTTTTTTTTTTCTTTTTCTTTTCGTTTTTCCTATTCTTTTCTCTTTTCTTATTTTTTTTTTCTTCTTTTTTTTATTTATGGTCTTTTATATTAATTTTTTTTCTTATTTTGTCTTTTTTTTGTTTTTTTTAGTTCTTTTTTTTTTTCTTCTTCTTTTTTTTATTCTTCCGTTCTTTCTTCTTTTTTTTGTTTTCTTTTTTCTCTTTTTTTTCTTTTTCATTTGTTTTTTTTTTTTTTTTTCTTTTTCTTTTTTTCCTCCTCTTTTTTTTCTTTCTTTTTTTCTTCTTTTTTTTTTTTTTTTTTTATTCTTTCATTTTTTTTTTTTTTTTCTTCTTCTTTTTTTTTTTACTTCCTCTTCTTTTTTCTTACTTTCTTATCTTCTTGTTTTTATTTTTTTATTTTTTTTATACTTTCTTCTTCTTACTTTTTCTTCTTTTTCTTGACTTATTTTCTTACTTTGTTTTTTGTTCGTCTACTTCCTATTTTCTTTCCTTTTTTTTTTTTTTTTTTATTTTCTCTTTCCTTATTTCTTTTTTCTTTCGTCTTCTTTTTCTTCTTTTTTTTGTCTTTTATTTATTTCTTTTTTTTCTTTTGCTTTTTTTTCTCTTTCTTTTTTTTTTTTTTACTTTTTTTTTTTTTTTTACTTTTTTTTGCTATTTATCATTGTTCCTTTTACTTTGCTTAACTTCTCTTTTCTTTTATTCTTCTTTCTGCTTTTTTTTTTTACTTTTTTTTTTTTTCTTCTTCTATTTTCTATTTGACTTCCAATTTTTCTTTTCTTCTTGTTCTTATTTTTTTTTTTTTGTTCTTTTTTTTTCTTTTTTATTTTTTCTTTTTCTATTTTTTTCTTTTCTTTTTATTTTTTTTTTTTTTGTTTTTCTCTTTTTTTCACTTTTTGCTACCTATTTTTCTCTTTTTCTCTTTCTTTTTATCTTCTATTTCCTTTCTTCTTTTTTTTCATTTTATTTTTTCTTCTTATATTCTTTTTTTTTTTCGTCTTGTTTCGTTTTTTACTTTTTTTTTTTTTCCTTCGTTTCCTTCTTTCTTCTTTTTTTCTTTTTTCTTTCTTTTTTCTTTTTTCGCTTCTTTTTTCATCTTTTACTGTTATTTTTCCCCCCCCCCCCCGTCTCCTAACATGTAAATCGCATGTTTCGACCCAGGTTCGTTGAATGTTCGCCTTTGGACTAACGAAGATATCTCTCATATTCACTTCAAATCATTCATCATCCAATATCATGTTATGTAATAGTATACAACAATACATGATTTTTTTCAGCACGTTGATTTGGTATGCACGAGCGGGTTGTCGTATAATTCCCCAGCGACTTTGTAGCACTCCGAAAGTTCGTTCAATATCTTTTCTCGGACTTTCTTGAACTCTTTTAAACTTCAAGGTTTTTTCATCCCTTGCAATAGAAAACGTTTTGACAAACGTAGCCCATGCTGGATAAATACCGTCGGCTAAAAAGTAACATTTCTTGTATGTATGTCTATTTACTACAAATGGACAGTCCGGAGCTTTATCGGCAAGTTCATCATCAAATAATGGGGAACCATATAACACATTAAGTTCATTATTTGCCCCCGGAACCCCAAAATATGCATGTCAAATCCACAATTTTTGATCAACCGCTTCTAACATAAGGAATCGGTATTTATGATCACGTCTTTTGAATTGACCATGTAAGGACTTTGGGCAGATTCTCCACTCCTAATGCATACAATCAATACTCCCGAGCATTCCTGGGAGTCTATGTTTTTCTTCGTGCAATTCATATGTTTTTTGAATATCCGCTAAAATGGGTTTTCATAAAAACTTTTCAACGTATAAAACATGTATGCATATAGTAAAGTTCTCTAAACAATCTCGTGAACAACGTTCAACAATTTTCAAGTACTCATCAAATGCATCAGGTGTAGCGCCGTACGCCAGTTGGCGTATGGCGGATGTGCACTTCAAAATAGGACTAATACTTTTACGACCAACAACATCGTAACGTTGTCTAAAAAATGAAAGTACTCGGGAAGAGGCTGAGCATCATAACTTAAAATAGCGTTGACTATTTTATTAAAAAGGGTAGAAATCATACGATACCTTCGCCGAAATTTTTCTTCCGGATATTTAGGAAGAGTCTCATCGTTGCCAAAATAGGCGTCGATTAGCCGTTGTTCCGCATCTTCTCAATCACGAGGTATGTATGTCCTCGTCCTCTTTGGAACCGATCCCGAACCCCCGACGTCTTGCTCACACAAGCTACAAATTGTTCCGCAGCATAAACCCGCATATATCGATCCCGATCGGCTTGAAAATAAGCATTATAATGATCGTAGGTATTGGTGGTGTCAGGATTGTTTGGATCGTAGGTGTTGAAAGTGTTAAAGGTGTTGGGATTGTTTGGGTCCATAGTTGAAAAAAAATTGAGTATTATTGAAGTAGAAAATATATTGAAAGTGTGTGTGAAGTATGAAATAATAAGAAGGTATTTATAGGATTTTTAAGGGGTAAAATGGGATTTTTTTGGGTATTTTTTTCAAAAACACACTCCTCCAACGGCTAAAAACGGTCAGATTTAAAAAAAATAAAAAACCCACAACGGCGGTGGCTGGTGAATGACGGCGCCGTTCTCAGATGACTCGGCTGGTTTTTGGCGCCAAGCATCCACCCCGTAACCCCCCCCTCTCTCTTATAGGATCAACACACTTGTCTAGTTTTACTAAACGTGGCGTAGCGGCATAGCCAAGCCTCAAGCTTTAGCGTGAGGCGTAGCGACATGGCGTTTTTAAGGCGTGACTTAAGGCGGCAAAAAATATTTATAGATTTATAGATTATATCATAGTTTAGAATAATATGAGTAGTAAATATTATTAAATTCAAGCATCAATCCAGAATATTAGTAAATCTAAGCATAAATTTCAAATTTTAAAAAATCCCTTAAACATTTCAAAAAATCTCGCCACGCTATCACGCTATATTGCACGCCACGCCAAAAGACGACGTCTTGACCTGTTTCGTAACGTGGAGGCCACGCTTCGCGCTATGACGACGCTATAGCGCACTATTTAAAACCCTGGTATAAATAACCCAATCTTTATCTACCGGACAATCTTGCATCTCATAAACTAAACACACTTTGTGTTGCATTCTTTCTCCCTATCCTTCTATAATCAACTTCAAAACAATATCAACTTATTTACAATGGACAACCACAAATCCGTCTCCACCACCACGAACACCCCACCTACGACGGCTAAAGTTAGCCCGGCCGCCAAAAAAACACTCCTAATCCTAAATTCCATCTTATTATCAGTAGGAATCTGCGGGGGTCCATTAATCATGCGTCTCTACTTTGTCCATGGTGGCAATCGTGTCTGGCTATCCTCTTTCCTAGAGACTGGAGGATGGCCATTCATCGTACCTGTCTTAATAGTCCTATACTTCATTCGTCGAAAATCCAACACAAAAACAACCATGATCTATATGCGTCCTAGGTTATTCTTTGCTACGGCATTTATCGGTATCATAACTGGTCTAGATGACTATTTTTACGCGTACGGAGTTGCACGTCTTCCAGTATCCACATCATCCCTAATAATCGCGTCCCAGCTTGGTTTCACAGCTTTTTTCGCGTATTTTTTAGTGAAACAGAAGTTTACACCCTATTCTATTAACGCGGTCGTGTTACTGACAATTGGGGCGGGTGTTTTGGCCTTGCATACGGACAGTGATAGGCCGAAAGGCGAAACTAAGAAAGAATATATGTTAGGGTTTGTTATGACCGTTGTGGCTGCTTTTTTGTATGGATTTGTTTTGCCGTTGATCGAGTTCACGTATAATAAGGCGAAACAGGCGATTACGTATACTTTGGTGTTGGAAGTTAATATGGTTATGTGTTTGTTTGCTACTATATTTTGCGCGGTTGGAATGATCGTTAACAATGACTTCAAGGTATGTGTTACAGCTTTTCTATTTTTTTTTCTACATAAGACAATCTGCCGGGTTCGTTTCAAAACTTGATAAGGTATGCCATAAATGGCCTTATCTTGTTTTTCAAATTTTATTTTATTCGGATATATGATGTGTATGTTATTTAAGTTTTTAAAGCATACAATTGAAGAGTTTTGAGTTTTAAAACAGTTTTGAGTTTAAAAAGCATATAAAACTAGTTTTGGATATTTTGTATGATTTGGTTTTAACATAGAAAGACATGAGCATAATTTCTCTAGTTAATTTGTACACTTTTCAAATTTAACACTCATTAGGGTGAGATTTATCACGTGTATCATATCACGCATGTGAAAACGATCTTCAAAGATTATTAATCATTATAACAAGCAAATGAACCCGCGCGTTGCGGCGGGGCTAATTTTTTGCCGAATAATTTTTTTTTACGTTTCGGGGGTTTTTTTTGGCGATGCGTTATGCGAGACTAATTTTTAATATTTTTTTTTGTATGATTCGGGGAAAAAAAAATTGCGTTGGGACGGGCTAATATTTTCCCGAATATTTTCTTTTTTTTGGGACGGTTTTGTAAATTTTTTTACGGGAATTTTTGTGTAAGAAAATCGTAAATAGTTAAAAGGTGAGGGTCCGTTTTGTATTTTTTTTTACTTTGGGCCAGATTTTAGGCTATTTTTTTGTTTTTTTTTGGCTAATTTTTTCCCGGATATTTCCATTGATGGTATTGGTTGAATGTATTTTAATTTAGGGAAGAGATATCTTATCGATGACTAAAGAGACCGCGTCTATGCTATAAATCTAACGATTCCGTAAATATATATACTAATTAGTCAACTTTGGTTGAACAAAAGTAACCCTCAATATTTTCTTAGCATAAGGTCCCATATTTTGTCCCAGTTGCAATCAATCCCTCAAAGAACAAGTGACCTTAACCAATCCCCACCATGTGAAGAGGAAGCCAAAGGTTCAAACATAATTATAGTTGTTACTTGTTAACATGGAATGTGTTTCACATGATTTTTTTATTGTAGTTTCAATCTTTACTTCATATATGTTGGGTCATGTTTACCAATCACCATTAGAAAGCTTATGAAAAGAAAGCAATCACCTTTCGATTTGCTACAAACTTAATAATATTGTGTTTAAATTTAGTGACTTATTGAACTTTAATTTTGTTCTTTGTAGGTGATTCCGAGGGAAGCAACTGAATTCGGATTAGGGGAAACCAAATATTACATAATATTATGTGCTAGTGCTTTAATTTGGCAATGCTTCTTCTTGGGAGCCATAGGGGTAATCTTTTGTGCATCGTCGTTGCTATCAGGGATTATTATCGCCGTTCTACTTCCGGTAACAGAAGCATTAGCTGTTGTATTTTATAAAGAGAAGTTTCAAGCCGAGAAAGGCGTCGCACTCGTATTGTCCCTATGGGGATTTGCTTCTTACTTTTATGGCGAATACAAGTCCGCTAACAAGCCAAAAGACATAACCGAGTCTACTAAACAGTCCATGGAGCTACCTCTATCTGATCACTCACGAGTATGATCGCACAAGTCATACGTTTCATTCTTATTTTGGAGTTGTATTTTAACTTTAAGCCAAAACATTATATGATACCGAGTTATTTGTAAAGTTTGATTATCGTGAAAGAATCGAAGCTTAAATTTCGAAAAAGGAAATGAAATTGAAGCCCAATTTTAATGTTTTGGTCGAATTCTTTAATCTTCCATTTTGCTGATATTTTTAGTCACATTCTGATAATGCTTTTGTGCTTTAGCTGATCGGTGTATTTCTAATCTAAACTACAAAAAATATAAACTACAAAAATAAATCTTTTGTGCTTTAGCTGAACGTTTTTTGATGATGACGTCAAATATAAACTACAAAAAATAGTTAACTTTTCACACTTATTAAGGTACGTGTTCACACTTTATACTGTGTTGAGTTGAAAAGTTCACACTTTATAGTGTGTGAACCAAATAGGTGTAGCAAATAATTTCACACTTGTAATTGTGAAGATTTATAAGAAAATTCACACTTTCAAAGATGAAGATTTTGAAACAATATAATTTTAAAACAACTTCTCACACTTTTAAGTGTGAATGATTTTTTCACACTTATAAGTGTAAATATATTAAAAAAAAAGTTCACGCTTTAAAAATGCAAAGAAAAAAGTGTAAATAAATGATCAATTTGTTGCAGTGATAATATGACAAAATGCATGACGTGACACGCGAAAGTGGAATAATAGATGCATTGAATGTGAACAAAATTTTATATACGTGGAGATGAGATTAATGTAGATCTAACATTTATCAAAGATCCAACGGATCAGTCATAACCATTTATTTTTTTATTAAATTAAAAAAACCTACTTTCTACCTTTTTAAAAAAATAAAATATCTTACAAACGGTAAATCGTCAAACGACAAAAAATACACCATCGCGACGAGAATTAAATCACCTTTCTATAGAGAGGCACTTTGATATACTTTCGACGAATTTTTGGCGAATTTTTTTTTGATTTTTTTCAGTCACGTCTGCAAAAATCACATATGATTTGTATCAGAATCACATGTGATTTAATAAAATCACATATGATTTGTGTTACAAATCACATGTGATTTTCCAGAATCACATATGATTTTTTTCAGACGTGACTGAAAAAGAAAATTAAAAAAAAAGTTCGTCGAAAGTATATCAAAGTGTCCCTCTATCAAGGTTATAAATAGCGTGAAGCGTGACGTAGCAGCATAGCCAAGCCTCAAGCTTTAGCGTGAGGCGTAGCGACATGACGTTTTTAAGGCGCGACTTAAGGCGGCAAAAAATATTTATAGATTTATAGATTATATCATAGTTTAGAATAATATGAGTAGTAAATATTATTAAATTCAAGTATCAATCCAAAATATTAGTAAATCCAAGCATAAATCTCAAATTTTAGAAAATCCCTTAAACACTTCAAAAAAACTCGCCACGCTATGCGCTATAGCGCGCTTTATCACGCTATATTGCACGTCACGCCTAGAGACGACGCCTTGACCTGTTTCGTAACGTGGAGGCCACGCTTCGCGCTATGGCGACGCTATGGCGCCGCTATAGCGCTCTATTTAGAACCCTGCCCTCTATAGAAAGATGATTTAATTCTCGTCGCGATGGTATGTTTCGTTTTACGTAACGATTAACAGTTTGTGAGATATTTAATTTTTTAAAAAGAGGAGAAAAGTGAGTTTTATTTAATTTAATGAAAAAATAGAGGGCTGTGATTGATTGATTTTTACTAAATTGTGGGTTTATGTTGAACTTTTCTGATGTTTACATATTATGCAATCGGGAGTCGTAATGTAATTTATTTTTTCTTTGATGCTATATATTAATTTATTTTTTCTTTGATGCTATATATTTATTTTTCTTTGATTCTACACACGCTTTTTCTTTATAGCAAACAAAAAATTCAAGAAACTAGTCCGTTTATCGGACGGATATGGGATCTAGTGTTTTTTTTATTTGCTTCATTTGGACATAATTTCATGTGAAGATAATGACACTTCAATTTTAGATCATTTAGACCCAAGCCGGTTACTACTTATCTATATTTTTGAAAGGCAAGAATATATTGAAACACCAACAAAAACGATATAAACAAACGGCATTCCATGGACCATTGACCATTGCTTGGATTTTTAAAATTCGGATAAAAACAACAAACTATTTAAATATGAATACAAAGAAAATAAGAGACCATGGACCATTGCTTCGACTTCTAAAATCTTACAAGCTTTAATTGGATTCGAGCACCAATCTAACCAAGATGAAATTGCTCCTCTTGATCTATTAGATTTTTTTTGAAAAAATAGATTAATAAAACTACTGCACGAAGCTAGAATATTCTGCATATGCAACGAAGAACAAGCTGAGCCAAATCACAACGGAAGAAGATGTGGCAAACATCTTCCTCGCAGACTGAACAAACCGGACTACATCATCGAATAAGAAAGCACGCCTTGGTTGAGAATTCCCAAAGAGCAATTGATTTCTGAAGCGCCAAATTAACCACCACATCACGTAACAAATACCTTCAAGGAACACCTTCAATTGCTTATGTAAACGAATATTGACAATCTAGTTGAGCCACTCGTTATAGGAGTTAAAAGCCACATCTTCAAGTTCCCACCAAATCAAAATTTTTCTCCAAACTTGGCGAGCCAAGGGACAAGCGAAAAAAATATGGGAAGTGGATTCCACAGCCGAATTACAAAGGGGACAAGCAATTGATGGAATATCCATTCCTCTAAGCGAAAGATTAGCTCTAGTAGGTAATTTATCCAAGCAAACCCTCCAAGCATGAACATTTACCTTGATGGGAACGACTCTAAGCCATCTAGTTGGAACTTCAGCTTTCGGCAAGATTGTATTATCAATTAAGATGCGAGAGGATTTAACCGAAAACTCTTGTGAGCCTTCTAAAGACCAACACCATCTATCTGATATATTTGGGAGCACAAGATCAGCAACTTTCGAGCAAAGTAAACCATAATTTTCCTGCTCCACACCACCTCTTGGCATCCTACGAAAAGAATGAGACAAAGAGGGATGACCCATTTTCTCGGCCACACTAATAGATTTACACATCTCTAAAGCATATAACCTTTTATAAAGAACCTTCAACGCAACCTCTCCTAACCAAGAATCATCCCAAAAAGAAGTATTCTCACCGTTGCCAACTTTTTTTTGAATGAAATCCATAAGATTTATACCTTTACTTTGAAGCGAATGAATAGCAAGAATTACGTCTTGCCATGGAGATCTTCTAGGAATCAACTTATGAGTATCTAAAGCTCCTTTGTTACCAAAGATGGCTTTAATAAAACGAGTCCACAAAGACGAACCATCAGTTAGAAATCTCCAAACCCACTTGAAAAGGAGAGCGCGATTATGTGCAAAAAAACTAGAGACACCAAGACCACCATTCTTTTTTGAGGTTAGAACCATATTCCAGCCAATCCAAGCAAGCTTCCTATCAGAACCATCAACTCCATAAAAGAAATTCCGACGAATAGATTCCAAATGATTTAACACGCCAATTGGAACCTTGAATATAGACATATGATAAAGCGGAATCGAGGTAAGAACCGACTTTAAAAGGGTAAGGCGGCCGCCTATAGAAAGGAGTTTAAGCTTCCATTTGGACAATCTCGAAGAAACCTTAGAGATAACATCGTCCCACGAGTTAATTCTTGACATGTTGCTACCAACCTTCACGCCAAGATAATTGAAGGGAGCAGTTAAAATAGAGCAGCCAATCAAAGAAGCTGCAGCTGCAACAACATTTGAGCTAACACCAATCCCCATCAATTTGCTTTTGTGAAGATTAATTTTAAGGCCTGAAGCTAAGTAGAAACACCTCAAAACACTCAATAAAGTTTGAATGTTATTGTTGTTCCACTCACCAATAAAGACTACGTCATCCGCATAAAACAAATGAGAGATCGTGAAAGAGTCGTTTAGAGAGATACCTTTATATAAACCGGCGTTTAAGACTCTCTTGAACGTGAGGTGAAGAGTTTCCATAATCAAAATAAATAAAAAAGGAGAGATGGGATCACCTTGCTTTAAGCCTTTATGGAACTGGAACTCCAAAGTAGGGCTACCGTTAACGAGCACCGATCCCATGGCGTTATTAAGACAACTACTGATCCAATTACGCCATTTTAAGCCAAAACCAAAAGCCTTTAGGGTCTCATCTAAGTAGTCCCATTTCACAGAATCAAAAGCCTTTTCAAAGTCCACCTTAAAAATCATCCCATTTAGCTTTTTAAACTTACACCAAGATAGAAGCTCATTAAGAATGAAAGGCCCATCAAGAATTTGACGATTAGCAACAAAAGCCGATTGAACATCACTTATGAGATAAGGCAGAACTAGACATAATCTGTTGGCCAAAATTTTTGCTATGATTTTGTAAACGCTCCCAATAAGACTTATAGGACGAAAGTCTTTCACAAATTTGGCATCTTGGATCTTGGGAATAAGGGCTATAAAAGAAGAGTTGCATCCTCTAGGGAAGTGCCCATTCACAAAAAAATCTCTGACAGCTTGAAACACATCATCATCAATTGTTGTCCAATACTTACGGTAAAATTCAAAGGAAAATCCATCTGGCCCAGGTGATTTGTTGGTGCCACAATCCCAAACAGCCCTTTTGACCTCTTCATAAGTAACAGGACGCTCCAAATCTTGAACTTGATCTGAAGATAGGCGAGTTGGAAAAGTGAAGTCAAAGCAGATACTAGGAGCTTGGATAGGCGAAAATTGCTTCTTGAAATGAGTAAAAAATTCATTTTTGACTCTGTGAGGTTCCGAAATCCATTCCCCATTAGCAAGAGTCCCACGAATGGCGAGTTGGGATCTCTTTTTATTCATAATACCATGGAAATATTTGGAGTTTTCATCACCTTCAATGGACCATCGGATTTTGGCTTTTTGAGAAATCTCCATGGCGTTCCTATTATTAAGCTCCTGAAGATCATTAAGAAGCGTGATTCTTTTGATAAGAATCTCATCATTACTCTTTCCTTGATCAATAAGCTTATCAACTTCTGAGAGATTTTGTTGAATGTTGATCTTCCTGTCATTTGACCTTTTGTTAGCTTCTTTCGACCAGGCCTTGATAGCAATCTTGAGAGCTTGCAACTTTTTCTTCAACCGAATTAAACCGTTTGGCTCAACAATATTTAATGACTTCCAGGTAGTTTCCACAAAAGAATTGAAACCCTCCATGGCAAACCAAGAATGGAAAAACCGAAATGGAGAAGGACCATAATCATAATTTGTTTCCCGCATAAGGATAGGACGGTGATCAGAAAGGTGTCGATCCAAACATAGAGCTGAAAGATGTGGAAATAAATCCAAAACACCTTCTGAAATAAGATAACGGTCTAATTTACTCATCTTTGAAGCCGACTTGTGAGCCCATGTAAAAGCATAACCTTCTAGGGGAAGATCAATTAAACATGCCGAAGAAATAAAATTGTTAAAAGCAATAGCCCCTTGCCTATTAAACGTAGAACCAAACCTTTCATGTTCCGAACGAACTTCGTTAAAGTCACCCATAATCACGGTATCACCTTCCCATCTATCAATAATCGTACGAAGATAATCCCATAAATCACGCCTTTCATTCAACTCTTGAGGAGCATAAACGGATATAATAAGAAGCTTAGAAGAGGTTGGAGCCCAAGTGCCCATCAAAGCAACAAAATAATCACAAGTAGAAACTTGCTCTTTAACGAACATGTTAGGATTCCACATACATAAGATACCTCCTGAACAACCGACTGAAGATCCTACAACATGGTCAAACATCTGATTTCCCCACAAATCCTTAATGGTGAGTAAACTAATACTCTCCGCTTTAGTTTCTTGAATAGAGGCAAAATTAATTCTATGCTTCTGACATAACTCCTTAATCCATCTCCGTTTAGCCTTGTTTCCAAGGCCTTGAATATTGAGAGACAGAAAATTCATTTAACAACATCAAAATCTCCTTGTGAATTAATTATTTCCTGAATGTTTTTTTCACAACCTGCCATATTGTAACCCATGGTTTGGCCAACAGTAACCAATTCATCCATTAGATCTAAAATAGATCCACCTACCTTACTTTTCTGAGAGTGAGAGTTCATACTTCGTTGTGATGAAAATCCACGGTTCGAACAACGGTCATTGAGTTTATTTGAGAGAGATTGAACACGTTCAGTAGTATCTTTGATATTTTCTCCTATGTCTTTTTTTTCTTTGATCATTATTATCTGGAGTAAAACCAGGTGGGAATTTCGGTTCATCACTGCAAGAGTTACAAACGTTGTTCTTTTGTCCGTTCAATATGCCATAAATGTTGAAAAGGTCTTTTGAGTGTGATCCAACCTCTCCTTTTTTGCAAATGTTGGCGTCTTTGTGAGCAGTGTCATTTTCATGACATTGAAGCGCGATTCCGATACTTATCGTACCATCACTCTCATTATTTTCAGCTTTGTTGCGACATCACCTTCATTGTGATTCCCCATCAGAAGAGAAGATCATCTTTGGTCATCTGTCTGGAAATTTGGAAACCAAGCATCCAATTCTTTAACGCGAATCCAATAAACTTTGCCTTGAATTATTACTTTCTGCCTTTCATTGATGATCACTTTCATATTAGTTTTTAAACACAAATGTTTACATGACAAAGATTTTAGATCATCATCTTCCCACTCCACATACTATAACACCCCGTGTTTTAGGACAATGTACGACGTTGATAAAATCGCTATTTATTTATTCTTTTGTATTGTACGCGTTTGTTTTTAATGGAAATCGTTAAGTTAAATCGCGTACTCTTGAATAAGCTCAGTGAACCAAGAACCAATACCAGAATGGTTGAGAAATTTCTCTTTTGCAGTGAGAGAATCAAATTCTAAAGCGAACCCATCATCCCTCCCAAGATATGAAGCTTGACGTTTTGAAAACCTTCTTTAGAAATAATACCAGGTAGGTTAGGAATAGCAGACATATTTTTGCCTTTCCCATTAGAGACTTGCCAAAATTCAATATACCTTAATACAAGTATCATCAAGAACCATAAAAGCAGTTTAGTAATTTTCTGGAGTAACATGTGATGGACTTTCCACTGCTTAAGAACAGAAACAAAGGATTTGTTTGAAATCAAATTTTCGTTCTTTAGGAGTGAAATGATTAGGACCACGTAGGAATGGAAGAGTTGGTTTTTGAGGCACTTTCTCAATTCTCACATTTGTTGGCGTGTAAATGATATCTTCCAATCCAAAACTGTACAAAGGTTCGACCACCAACGATCTAAATTTATTACCTTTATGAAACGAACAAGGTAAATACGTTTACATGATTTAGATCTACTTAAATGGAATGAAGTCAATCTACAACCATTCCATAATCGCTACCACACGTTCCAAAGGTCGCGCGCGGTGGTAATCTTCAGGAAATTTGTCACAAAAACTGATTCGATAATCTTCTGCGTTTGATTTTTCAATTGAGTTATGGAATTTACGACCGCTCATGATTAAAGAAGAAAGAAAACCTTAATCCTAATGAAACACGTCGAACCTAAATAAAGGGATTAGAGATCATTAATCAGATGTTAATTCACCATAATCAAAATGATATTGTGTGACTTGGTGATCAAACACAGGTAATGGATTGGCGACTCTAAATCAAAACCCTAACCTAATGACACGTCGAACCCAATACCACAAGATTAAAGGACTCGAATCAGAAAATAATCTCAATAATCAAATGTTATTCAGTGATTGGTGATCAAACAGGAATAGGATTAACGATTGAATCAAACTCATTTTAGATGATTATTTGATTTAGTTAACACACACAAAATAATCAATAAGTTCAACCGATTAGTTAATGTGCCAAAGCTATTGAAACGAAGATCAATAGTGGATCAACTCTCATAGACGGCGGCGGATCTAATCGGTGGCGTGAGATAAGATTGCTTTTGATGAAAAACAAAAATCAATTGATTCAAGATAAGCTTATAGTTATATTCAAACCAATCGAAAGAGAGTATCGTGATAGAGATGCTTTTTGATTCCTTAATAAAAAATTATGGTTGCGCCTCTTGATCTATTAGATATATAAAAGAATGAAAGAACCTGTAGCTCATCACAAATTGTAGAAAGATTGAAGAGACTTTATTTTCAAACACCCTCTTATTTCGATAACACCATACAAGGTATAACATCGACCAACACACCGCTTGCCAATTGATTTTTCTAAGTTGAGACTATTATTATCATTGTGGCTAACAATATCTTGAATATACCCAATATTGAAATGTCCACCATGTAAAATTTCTTAAATGTCTCGTTGGACTTTTCGTGCTTTAGTTTGACTTTTATGATTACGTGTAATTTTACGTTGAATCGGGGAGTTCACCCGTGTATATCTGAGAATTTATTACCGGAAGTTTTCCGGGTTGCTAATTAAAGTAGTCTTTCGACAGTTGTCGTGTTTTTACGTTTTGGATTGATATTTAAGATTTTAGAATTTTCTTTTTAGTATTTTACGTTTTTCAGTTTATGCGTAATCGATAATTTAAAAAATTCATGCATGAATTAAATTAATCTAAGACTGGATATCTTTATTAAATTTAAGCAAGATCAAATTGGTCCACAATTCCCCCTTCCCATGCTCGTCCGCCACCCCAAGGACACACACACTTCCATTTTTCTAGATAAAATGTTCCTAGATATTTTTGGTGCATAGGATCCCTTTCTTAATTCATTTTAAAGACTAGATTCACATCATTTCTCACACACATATCTCTCATTCAAGAAAAACACACAAACTCTCTCCCTCTCCCTTTTTTTTCTCTTGTTCGTACGCGACCAAAAACCTACACAAACACACCCTTTAATTTTTGATCAAGATCATTTGAAGATAAAGGTTATTCGAGGTTGATTCGTATAGTTATTTGGGTATTTAGAATATCGTTTGGGGTGTTCTTTAGTCTTTGATCATCTTCTAATCATCATATTCGTAAGTTCATCTTTTCCATAATATTCTTGTACTTCCTTGATCCTTGTTATATGAATAAGCTAGTTGTACAAATCGTTTTATAAAAATCAAAGCTTTTAAAATTTACATAAACCCCAAAAAGGTTTATGCTTGGTTGGAAAATGATAAAAAGGAAACAAAGGAAACATTAGTTGTGTTGTCGTGGTGGTACTTTTATAAAGAAATATTTACTAAAAGTTTATTTGCTTATTTTTAGCTTATAAATAAGCTCGAATGGTTTATTTGGGCTTATATATGCGTCGAACATAAAAAGAAACCATGAAGGTTTGAACTTTAAGATTATTTGAGTATTGTCTTATTTTTTCAACTTATTTTCATAGCTTATTTGAGTGCTTATAAAGGAATAAACTTATTGGGCTTAATAAATAAGCCCATATGTGCTTATTTCCCTTTCGTGGGCCTCGGCCCAACAACCAAGCCCAAACCGTGGCTTAAAGCTCACGACTTGGCTATTTGGTTGGCTTATTTATGGCTTATTATTTGCTTATTTGCTTATTGGGTTTCTTGTCGGTCTAGTTTGGGTCTTATTGCATTTCGAATCGTTCATTTAGGCTTATTGGGCATAAAAGCCCAATAAGGGTCCATTGGACTTTCGGCTTATTTTGACAAGGGCTTATTACTTATTTTGAACTTATAAATTAAACTTATAAATATTGTAACTTGAATATTTATAAAACCTATATTTATTCTAAGCGTTTTGATCATATTTACTTAAAGTGGTATTTAGACCATGAAAACTAGTTTTGGATATAACGTAGAGATTTGACGTTTTTGTGAAATGTGGAATATATTTGAAAGTATTTTGAATAAAAGTCTATGACTTTGGAAAAATGGATATATACGAACGGGTCATGCCGAATTTTCATAAAAACTTTATACTTAGAAATATTTTATAAAAACTAATTTTTGTAAAACTCGACAAAAGGACGAAAACATATTATTTATAAATAATAAATAATATATACTTAGATTTGATAAATAAACTAAGATACAGTTAAATATACGTAATTCCAAGCATTTTCTTTAATATCGACAAAAAGACGAAATAATAAGTATTATTATTTTAATACATGACTAAAAGACAAAATACTTGTAGTTTAAGATGTAGTGTGAGTATTAAAAGAGTATACTTGTAAAGTATTTGTTTTGGTTTGGTTCCCTTATGTAAAATTCGGCCAAGATGAGTAACTTAGGTGAAGTTTTATAAAACTTTGAGTATTGGGTACAAAAATGGGTATTTGTTGAAGCATAAAAAAGTTTTGGTGGTTCCGTGAATGCCTAAATGTATTTTATCGCTAAACGTAAACACTTTACGTAACTAATAAAAATAAAATGTGCAAAGTTAATAATTATCCTCCAAATAATTATCTGACACTTGCTTGACGTAAACATTTAATTATTTGATGCCCGTTTACGTTGAATGATAATTTTTAGCTTACGCGATTTAACTTAACGATTAAAATTAAAAGCAAACGCGTACGAGACTAAAAATAAATAGTAAAATGAATGACGTCATAAAATGACCTGAAAACACGGGGTGTTATAGTCTTCCCCCGTTAAATGAGCTTTGTCCTCAAGGCTTAAGACGCGGCACTTGACGACGGTGCGGTCTTTGTGAAGAGATGTGGATACTTCTTCCGAAATTGGTCTTCACGTTCCCATGTGAACTCAGGACCTCTCCTAGAGTTCCATCGAACCTTGATGATTGGAATGCGGCTTTGTTTCAATCGTTTAACTTCACGATCCATGATTTCTGCTGGTTCCTCGATAAAATGAAGCTTGTCATCAATATGGAGTCCATCCAACGGAACGGCTAATGGTTCGTCGGCATAGCACTTCTTCAAGTTGGATACATGAAACGTATTATGAACCCTGCTCAGCTCTTGAGGAAGCTCAAGCTTGTAAGCAACGGCTCCAACCCTTTCCAACACCTTGAAAGGTCCAACATATCTGGGGTTTAGCTTCCCTCGTTTGCCAAAACGTACTACTCCTTTCCAAGGTGAAACCTTAAGCATAACTCTATCTCCAACTTGAAATTCCATCGGCTTACGCTTTAAATCGGCGTAACTCTTTTGTCGATCACGAGCGGCTTGAATTCTTTGCTTGATCTGAATGACCTTCTCGGTCGTCTCTTGAACTATTTCTGGGTCAATGAGTTGAACTTCTCCAACCTTGGCCCAACAAACAGGTGAACGACACTTTTGACCGTAAAGTGCTTCGAATGGAGCAACTTTGATGCTAGCGTGATAACTATTGTTATATGAAAACTCAACTAATGGAAAATGGTTAACCCCAACCTTTCCATAGTCGATCACACAAGCACGCAACATATCCTTGAGAGTTTGAATAGTCCTCTCGCTTTTTCCGTCAGTTTGCGGATGGTATGCAGTACTCATATCCAAATTCATACCCAAGGCCTTCTGAAGTGACCTCCAGAAATGATTGAGACAGGTATTCCATGCCTCGTGACTACCTCTTTCAGGTACATTCTTTCCAATCTTTCCATGAGATCAGTTTCCCTCATTGGTACGAAGATTGCGGATTTAGTATATCGGTCAACAATCACCTAAATAGTGTCATAACCTTGTGACGACTTAGGAAGCTTCGTGATAAAATCCATAGTGATATTATCCCACGTCCATTGAGGTATCTCGGGTTGCACATCAATCCCGATAGCCTTTGTTGTTCAGCTTGACCTTAGCACATGTCAAACATTGCTATACATAGGGTGGCGATGTCGGCCTTCATATTGGGCCACCAATATAGATTCTTCATATCCTGATACATCTTGTCAAAACCAGGATGCATAGAGTATTTGGACTTGTGAGACTCGTACATGATCATAGTCCTCAGATCGCCATAACAGGGTAACCAACTCCTGCCATTTAAGCATAGATTTTTGTCCGCGCGGGATTCCAAATTCTCCTTTGGTATATCCTTCCTGATCATACCTTTTACGTCATCCTTTTTTAGATTCTCTAGTTTCTGTGCCTCTATTTGAGCTTCCAATTTTTTTTGGGGAGATTCAAACCAATAGTATGACTAAGGCTCGAACCCGTAATGGCTTATTCCGTTCTTTACGGCTTAAGGCATCGGCCACTACGTTTGCTTTCCCCAGGTGGTAGCGTATTTCTCAATCGTAATCGTCTGAGAATACTCGAACAACATCGTTGCTCTCATGTCAGCTCCTTTGATCAAGAATGTGTTATAAACTCTTGTGATCTGTGAACACCGTACACTTTTTTTTTTTGTTTATACAAATTGTGTCTCCTAAATTTTTTAGAGCAAACACCTACTGATCCAGTTTAAATCATGAGTCGTATAATTTTTCTCATGATTTTTCAATTGGCGTGATGCATAAGCAATTACTTTCTCTCTTTGCATTAATGTAGCACCCAATCCTTTATGCGAAGCATCGTAATAGACCACAAAATCCTCGCTTCCTTCAGGTAGAGCCAGAATTTGTGCACTGTACAACTTCTGCTTTATTAACTGGAAGGCGGCTTTCTCCTTGTCACCCCAATCAAACTTAACTCCTTTCTGAGTAAGCTTGGTCATTGACTTGGCGATCTTTAAAAATCCTTTGATGAATCTTCGATAATACCCAGCAAGACCTAAAAATTGACGAATCTCCGTTGGTGTTTTAGGAGATGCCCAATCTTTTATGGATTCGATCTTGGCGGGATCCACGTGAATGCCTTGACTATCAATCATGTGGCGGAAATTGCTCCTTGGGGAATCCCAAAATCCACATTTAGAAATTTAGAATACAAACTCCTCTGTCTTTAACAATCCAGAATTGAGTTAGATGTTCTTCATGTTCCTTCTTGTTCTTTGAATAGATAAGGTTATTGTCATAATGACAATCACAAACTTATACCAATTAACGGCTTTGCACACCCGATTCATGCGAATCCATAAATCAACGAACGGTGCCGTTCGTCAAAAACCAATTGGATAACTTGGAACTCGTAATGACCATACCGAGTTCTGAATGCCGTCTTCGGAATATCTTCTTCACGTACTCGAAGCTGGTGATAACCTGATCGCAAGTCTATCTTAGAATATAATCACTGGATCTTATAGTTGTCATAAATGTCGATCCTTAGAGTGGATATCGATTCATCACAGTCATCTTGTTCAGTCTGGGTTGTTGATGCACCATAGAAAATGATCCATCCTTCTTCTTGACAAACAAGACCGAAGCTCCCCAAGGTAAGAAACTGGGCCTTATAAAGCCTTTGTTGGATAGCTCCTTCAGTTGGTCTGACAATTCTTTCATTTTAGATGGGGCCAATCGATAAGGTGCACGTGCTACAGGTGACAGCCAAACAGGTATCAATCGATTTGAATTTACACTTTGTCTTGTCGGAGGGAGACCCGATCAAGTCTTCGAGGAATTAAGTTGGAAAATCTCGAGCAATCAAGTAGTCCTCAAGTCGTTTCTCATTTCGACTTGTCTCAGTTCCTTATGTAGTAAACATGTGCCAAAAAGACGAGACATCCTTTTAGCATGTACTTCTGCGTTTTAGTGCACGAGATGATGTTCAAACGAGTCTCGTTTCCCCGGTTGCTTCCGTCACCATGAACAATTAAGGTTTCATTTCCCTAGGGAATACGAACGATTTTCTCGGCACAAACAATGACAGCTTGGTACTTTGCCAACCAATCCATACCAATTATGACGTCGAAACTACCAAGTTCTACGGGCATTAAGTCGATATTGAATGGATGATTTAAGAAGTTTAATGTAAAACCCCGAATGATAGTGTTTAACCCAATTATTCTCCCGTCAGCTAGTTCAACATCATAATAATGATCTAAGGTAGTTGGTGTGATATCAATTTAGGAGCTAAATGCAGTAGACACAAAACTCCTATCGGCACCAGTATCAAATAAGATAGAAGCATAGCGGTTGTTTAGAAGGAACGTACCCGTGACGACGTTTGAGTCTGGGTTTGTCCCTGCATGGCCTACCGCATACACTTTTGCTGGAGCATTGCCATTTCCACCTTGATTACCACGGTTGTTGTTCTTCAGTTTTGGACACTCCCTCTTGAAATGTCCCTGGGCTCCGCACTCAAAGCAAGTAGCTTTCTGACCTGCCCTAGTGCCCCTTTGGTTGTTAGCAGTATTGGCATTTGCAGGACTCCTACAGTCACGGGCCAGATGGCCAACTCTGTTGCACTTGTGGCATTTGGGAGCACACTGACCATCATGGTGATAGTTTCATTTAGAGCACAGAGGTTTAGATCCTCTATAAGGTTTCTTCTCACTAGACCCAGCAGTGTAAGCCCTGCCAGTGTTCTGCTTCTTGTTTTGTTGTTGCTGGTTTTGATTGTTTCTTGACGTGTCATCAAACTTTCTCTTGTTTTCAGCCTGACGTTCAATAAAGGTGTTGATCTTCTTGTCCATCAACTCAGTTGTAAATTCAATTGCGTCTTGCATGGTCTTTGGCTTAGATGCCATTACACTTCTGTGAATCATGTCGGGCAAACCACCGACATACCTCTCGATCTTATCCGACTCTTCAAGAAACATCCTAGCACACATCAATGCCAGTTCCTGAAAACGTTGGTTATAGCTTACCACATCGGTACCTTTAACCTTAAGATTCCACCATTACCTCAAGTTCTTATCTCGCCCTTGGGTAATTACTTTTTCGGTATCATCTTTGTAGGTTGTCCAAGTCATTGCATAAGCAACATCGTGACCAACAGTCCTAACGTAGGAGTTCCACCATGTTAAAGCACTTCCAAGAAGAGTACAAGTGGCAAACTTGATTTGGTTTTCCACAGTGTAGTTGCTTATACAGAACACAGTTTCCATTCTTTCAAACCACTGAGTCAACTCGACAACTCCTTCAGTACCCTTAAAATATAGGGGTTTGCATTTCATAAAGTCTGGGTAAGTGCACTTACGAGCAAGAGGAGCTTGTCTCCTTCCACCCATTCCCGAATCATAGATGTCTTCGCCATTTCTGCTTCTGGTGGTCTCACATTTTGCCAAAACGTCAGCAACTCCTTGGGCAATTAATCTCTTAAGTTGCCCATCAGTCACAGAAGTAGTGGTGGTGGTTGTTGTGGCTGGTGATGCCCGTGTGGTTTTTCTCATTGGTGTTATTTTATTCAATCATTGAAATATAATACCGTTGATTCATATAAATCATAACCATGACATGACATATACATAATAAATAAAGTGAGATCACATCACACAGTAAAATATACAACTGAATTGAAATTAACAATGGTGTAGCTAAATCGGCATTCATTCATAATAAATTCGATACATACATGACATAATAATCCTTTCATAATAATCGGAAACATACATGACCGATTCGGTTACAAAATGATCACTACCATTAGGTTACAAAATGAAAATAAAACCTAAAGCCTTACTAGCCGAGGGTTACCCCGTAATACTTAGTAGGCTATACAAAATAGCTAATACATAACCAGATCTAAGAACTACTACCGGCCTCCTCCGATACATCAGGATGCGCAGGATCCCTAGCGGGTGTTTGCTGACTCTGTAATGCTGCCATCTGAGTCTGCAATGTCCTTAGCAAAGTTAGTGCCTCTGCGAGCTGTGCCTGTCGTCTGCGGTTTGCAGCCCGCAAATCTTCAATCTTAGTCTGCTGTGCTAAAACCATAGTCCGTAGTACGCTAACCTCAGAGCGTGTCGTATCACTGGCATCCATAGACTGTACCCAAGCCTCACGAGATGCTCTGGCCTCACTCTCCATAAGTCTAGTCGTGCAAGCATAAGCGCTCCTATCTCTATGTAGCAAGTTGAGCTGACCGCTCATCAATGATCTATTATCATGTGCATCATCAAGTCTACCATAGATCTCATCAGTATCCTGCCTAATAGTCGTGACAAAATTGGTCATCCTCTGACCCAACTCTGCCACATCAGTCGGTAGTATCTCTTTTCTAATCTCATCTGGATCCATCCAGACGTCAGTAATCTCGTAACCTATATCCCTATCTAGGTTACGCCTAATCTCAGCATCCAGAGTGCCACCAAAACCATAATCTACTCTAAAGCCCCTAGTAGGCCTAGCAGTAGGAGCTATTGAACACTACCCGACCTCATATCTAGGACTGAGAGCAATGCACAACCTCTTCCGAGGTGGTAACGTAACCTCGGGAACATCCGCTCTACAGTCAGTAGAGGGTAGAAGCAAAGGTGGTGACGATGTAGGTAATGGTATAGGTAAAAGTGGTGGTGTCCCTGATGGTGGTGTCTCTGATCGAGGTGCTAAGATGTAGGTGGATGGTGCAATAGCTCTCATCATGGCCATAGATGCCCTAGTATGTGGAAGTACAATAGGTGGTGGTAGTGATAGTGGATGGGGAGTAGATGGTAACTCGGCTCTCAACCGGATCATAGCGGCTCTGTAACCCAAAGGGTGGGTAGGACTAACAGGTAGTGGTGGAGGTGATATAGGTAATGGTGGTGATACTGATAGTGGTGGGGATGGTATCTATGGTAGTGGTGATGAGTATGATGTAAGTGGAGATGGTGGCGGAGTAGATATGGAAAGAAGTCTGTCAACCTCTGCCTCAGACGGGAATGGAATTGGTGTCTGATCTCAAATAGACATCCTGGCAGTGGTACGATATGCGGGTGGTGGGATGGAGTCGTCCAGAGCTAGGTGCTCCTCCTCCTCCTCATCCTCGTCCTCCTCCTCCTCATCATCATCATCGTCTCTGAAGGATTCCTCCTCCTCCTCCTCATCATCATCATCTTTGTCAGTGGGGTAATCAGCTGGATCCTCCTCAGGATCCTCATCATCCTCCTTCGGATCCTCCTCGGGATCGGACTCAGTAATATAACCTGGTGAATCAGCAGTGGGCGAGACAGCAGCAGGCAGTGGCTGCTCCTCAGCTGGAAGCACATCATCCTCAGGTGGCATAAAGTCTGGGTATGCAGGCTTCGGAATATATGGTACATAGACAAGTAAAGGTGGGTGCTCAGGTTCGGGCACATAATCAGGAGATGGTGGGTGCATCGGTAGTCCATCATATCCGTAGACCACAACTCCCGGAGAGCCTACGTTTGATGGCTCCTCGTAGTCGCTGGATATCGATGTGTAGGTGACCGTGGAATCCTCTGAATCCCGAAAACCAATTGGGGGGGGGGGGGGGGGGGGGGGGGGAAACAAAAATCTGAAAATCAAAAGTAGCTTATATAAGTATTAATATAAGACTCTTATCGTAATATACGTAATATATATTATAAACACGTACATCAATCATCAATGCATCTAGTATAAACAATTAATGCAAACAACTAGTGTATGTATGTCCCGTGAAAACCCCTTAGTATGATGCAATGTTTGAAAACGGTTATAGTCTAGCAAAATATTTGACCTGATTCTCTATAACTTAGGCTCTTGATACCAATCTGTAACACCCCCAAATTGGGTCGCAGCGGAATATGGATTGAGATGTTACTTCATAGATCAATAGCACAAAATATATATGAGAACGACCATTAAAAGAGTCGTTTAAAACTGATACATTGGATTTAGCAAATTGTTTGTTACATAAGCCCGAAGCTTCACTTGTTTGTTGTTCAAATTACAAAGATTTTAGTCCATAACAAATATATCCTCAACATGTAATGCAACCAAATCTTTAATGCATATGATTTCCAAAATATGTCCACCAATGTATCATTTGTCTTGTACCTCATTGACCTCCTGAGAAAACATGCTTTAAAACGTCAACAATAATGTTGGTGAATTCATAGGTTTGTAAAATGTATAATGTAGGACCACAAGATTTCAAGTGTTTTGATAATGCAATTAGATGCATACATCCACAAAAATGTAATTACATTTCCCTAAGCTCAAGTCACTGAAGATCGACATAAATGAATTGCATATAAATTGCCACAATGCCCTTGTTGAATGTTTAACCAGCAACATCCAATTCCGACATGTATATGTTTGTTTTGTCCATGATAGCTAATCACCTGAACGGGGAAATAAGCTCAAAACCACAACGAAAACACTAAATCCAACACACACGAATACAATACACCCCTGCAGCTCTGATGCCAATTGAAAGATTCACGAAAACTATGATCCGGTGGTCTTGGTGAGTCAAACCACATGATAGTCATTTTAGAGAGAGAAAAAAGTAGTGAGATGGAAGATGGAGTTGATATTAGATGGAAAAATGAATAAAGGATACAAATGACTCAACACCAAAATAATGACTCAACCCCTCTACGGAAGCCATAGAGGGGTATATATAGCCCATACGTCTCTAAACTAAACATAGTTGCCTATTCTAGTACTCGCGTATGTGACTATGATAAACTATGGTAATTCTGTAATGTCTTCACGTAAAAGTGAATTCCCAACAGGGGCTATAAACTCACCTCGAGTAAATGAATCAACAAAATATACCAGATGCGTGAAAATCATCACGTAAGTGCCCGAGTGCAACCTAATTAATTATAGGTCGTATGAGTACTAAGTACCTTGAATAACTAATACCGTATATAATTCTATATAGCTACATCACCATCTAATTGTATTTGAGAAATAATATTTATAAAGTTAAAATGTTTATAAATATCACCTTAGTAAAAATGTCGTAACTTTCTCGTTTTAAGTCCGTTTTGTATGTTCTTTATGTCCACGCTTTCGTATTTTAAAGATATATCAAAATATTACATTTTAATATTTTTAAGTCCTCTGATGAACAGTATTTTTTACTGTTCATGCACTTTTATAAATTTATTTTTCTAAATTTAATTATTGTAATATCGTAAAAGTCGTATCTTATACGTTTTAACTCCGATTTTAGTGATTCTTTCGAGCACGTCTTCGTAATTAAAAGTTCTATCTAACTAACATATTTTCCAAAAAAATTCTGATGTGAACAGTAATTTGTTTTTATAAAATTACTTTTATAAAAGTATTTATTATCGTAAACGTTTTCACTCTTTCGTTATTCAAATAATTATGATTCTTAATGTTTTGGAATCATAAAAATATGTACTTTATGTGAAAAATAATCATATATTTTTATCAGATGCAAAAAGAAATAAGTTTTTATAAAATTTCTTTTATAAAAGCATTTATTATCGTAAAACTTGCAAATGGCATATCTTCTTCGTTATAGCTCGGATTTTCGAGTTCTCTATATGCCTACGATCATCATGACATGTAATAAATATCTTATTTTCGTAATTAAAACATAATGTTTGGATATTTTGGTTAAAATGTGTTTAAAACTTGTTTTATAAGTTTTTAGTTTAGTAACTTTGTTACAAGTCCTCTACAACACCTATACTACAAGTCCCATGTACTTTAGGTCATTTAGTCCATCTTTTGTCCAAGAATATCAAGTGCTCACATTTGTTTATCCATAAACTTCAATAAATAAACTTTTAAACAATTATTTTATATGTACCTTTATAAATTGAACCATACTTGTATAATGTTTATACTTCCATTACCACATGTTATCAACATCAATATAGCATATGACAAAGTACATCAAACCATGATCAAAAGTAAAAATCAATTTTACATGTTAATATGTTTCCTAGATGGTGATTTACTATATAAACATCATATACACATAAAATCATAAATGTAAAGAGTGTAGGGTTTTTAGATGACTTTATGATGAAGTATGATGAAGAGTATCAAGATCTAAACCCTAGTTTAGAATCAAAACCCAAGCTTCTAATATTAAAAAACCCTAAATTCCAATGAAACCCTAATCTTGCACTTTTCTTGATTAACCCTTTTAAACACTAAACCATGCCTTCAATACACCTTAGAATACCTTAGATATGATGTTAGAATACTTGTATACTTGCTAAATAAAATTGTATGAATTATTTGAATGTGTTTGTTGTTAGCCGAGTTTGTGTTGTTTTTACTTAAGGAAATGTGATGTATATTTTTCTACAAGTCTTGGACCCTTTAAATACTACAAGACTTAGTCCTAGTTGCTAGTTGAAGACGCTATTAGAGAGCTCAAGACAAGATGAGTAAAATAAGGAAGAAAAAGACCACCAAAACACTAGTCACAACATTATGTTTTAGTGAACCTTAGGTTGTATAAGATTTAGTTGTTAGATGATGAGCTCTTTGTCCCCTTGGGACTATATTTGTATCCAAAATTTAGGGGGGGGAGGTGGCTAAGAAAGTCTTTATTATCTTGAGATAAGTATCTAGTGATACTTGTAGTTTAAGATGTAGTGTGAGTATTAAAAGAGTATACTTGTAAAGTATTTGTTTTGGTTTGGTTCCCTTATGTAAAATTCGGCCAAGATGAGTAACGTAGGTGAAGTTTTATAAAACTTTAAGTATTGGGTACAAAAATGGGTATTTGTTGAAGCATAGAAAAGTTTTGGTGGTTCCGTGAATGCCTAAATGTATTTTATCGCGAAACGTAAACACTTTACGTAACTAATAAAAATAAAATGTGCAAAGTTAATAATTATCCTCTAAATAATTATCTGACACTTGCTTGACGTAAACATTTAATTGTTTGATGTCCGTTTACGTTGAATGATAATTTTTAGCTTACGCGATTTAACTTAACGATTAAAATTAAAAGCAAATGCGTACGAGACTAAAAATAAATAGTAAAATGAATGACGTCATAAAATGACCTAAAAACACGGGGTGTTATAGTCTTCCCCCGTTAAATGAGCCTTGTCCTTAAGGCTTACGACGCGGCACTTGACGACGGTGCGGTCTTTGTGAAGAGATGTGTATACTTCTTCCAAAATTGGTCTTCACATTCCCATGTGAACTCAGGACCTCTCCTAGAGTTCCATCAAACCTTGATGATTGGAATGCGGCTTTGTTTCAATCGTTTAACTTCACGATCCATGATTTCTGCTGGTTCCTCGATAAAATGAAGCTTGTCATCAATATGGAGTCCATCCAACGGAACGGCTAATGGTTCGTCGGCATAACACTTCTTCAAGTTGGATACATGAAACGTATTGTGAACCCTGCTAAGCTCTTGAGGAAGCTCAAGCTTGTAAGAAACGGCTCCAACCTTAGCCAACACCTTGAAAGGTCCAACATATCTGGGGTTTAGCTTCCCCCGTTTGCCAAAGCGTACTACTCCTTTCCAAGGAGAAACCTTAAGCATAACTCTATCTCCAACTTGAAATTCCATCTGCTTACGCTTTAAATTGGCATAACTCTTTTGTCGATCACGAGCAGCTTAAATTCTTTGCTTGATCTGAATGACCTTCTCGGTCATCTCTTGAACTATTTCTGGACCAATGAGTTGAACTTCTCCAACCTCGGCCTAACAAATAGGTGAATGACACTTTTGATCGTAAAGTGCCTTAAATTGTGCAACCTTGATGCTAGCATGATAACTATTGTTATATAAAAACTTAACTAATGGCAAATGGTTAACCCAACCCTTTCCAAAGTCGATCACACAAGCACGCAACATATCCTTGAGAGTTTGAATAGTCCTCTTGCTTTGTTCGTCAGTTTGCGGATGGTATGCAGTACTCATATCCAAATTCGTACCTAAGGCCTTCTGAAGTGACCTCCAGAAATTTGATACGAACCTAGGGTCACGATCATAAATGATCGAGACAGGTATTCCATGTCTCGTGACTACCCTTTTCAGGTACATTCTTGCAAACTTTTCCATGGGATCAGTTTCCCTCATTGGTACGAAGATTGCAGATTTAGTAAGTCGGTCAACAATCACCCAAATGGTGTCATAACCTTGTGACGACTTAGGAAGCTTCGTGATAAAATCCATAGTGATATTATCCCACTTCCATTGAGGTATCTCAGGTTGCACCAACAAGCCCAATGGCCTTTGGTGTTCAGCCTTGACCTTAGCATATGTCAAACATTTGCTAACATAGGTGGCAATGTCGGCCTTCATATTGGGCCACCAATATAGCTTCTTCATGTCTTGATACATCTTGTCAGAACCCTGATGGATAGAGTATTTTGACTTGTGGGACTCGTGCATGATTACAGTCCTCAAATCACCATAACATGGAAACCAACTCCTATCATTTAAGCATAGATTTCCATCCGTGTGCGGTTCCACCTTATCCTTTGGTATATCCTTCCTGATCATACCTCCTACATCTTTGTTTTTGAGATTCTCTGGTTTCTGTGCCTCTATTTGAGCTTCCAGAATTTGTTTGGGGAGATTCAAACCAATAGTCATGACTAAGGCTCGAACCCGTAATGGCTTATTCCGTGCTTTACGGCTTAAGGCATCGACCACTACGTTTGCTTTCCCCGGGTGGTAGTGTATTTCACAATCGTAATCGTTGAGCAACTCTAACCAACGACGTTGCCTCATGTTCAGCTCCTTTTGATCAAGAATGTGTTGTAAACTCTTGTGATCTGTGAACATCATACACTTGGTTCCGTACAAACAGAGTCTCTAAATTGTTAGAGCAAACACTATCGATCTAAGTTCCAAATCACGAGTCGTATAATTTTTCTCATGAATATTCAATTGGCGTAATGCATAAGCAATTGCTTTCTCTTTTTGCATTAATACAACACCTAATCCTTTATGCGAAGCATCACAATAGACCACAAAATCCTTGCTTCCTTCAGGTAGAGCCAGAATTGGCGAACTGCACAACTTCTGCTTTATTAACTAGAAGGCAGCTTCCTCCTTGTCACCCCAATCAAACTTAACTCCTTTATGAGTAAGCTTGGTCATTGACTTGGCGATCTTCGAAAATTCTTCGATGAATCTTCGGTAATACCTAGTAAGACCTAAAAATTGACGAATCTCCGTTGGTGTTTTAGGAGATGCCCAATCTTTTAAGGATTTGATCTTGGCGGGATCCACATGAATGCCTTGACTATCAATCATGTGGCGAAGAAATTGTACCTTGGGAATCTAAAATTCACATTTATTGAATTTAGCATACAACTCCTCTTTCTTAAGCAATTCCAGAATTGTCTTAAGATGTTTTTCATGTTCCTTCTTGTTCTTTGAATAGATAAGGATATCGTCAATAAAGACAATCACAAACTTACCCAAATATGGCTTGCACACCCGATTAATGAGATCCATAAATACCACCGGTGCGTTCGTCAAACCAAATGGCATAACTTGGAACTCGTAATGACCATACCGAGTTCTGAATGCCGTCTTCGGAATATCTTCTTCACGTACTCGAAGCTGGTGATAACCTGATCGCAAGTCTATATTAGAATAAACACTGAACCCTTGTAGTTGATCAAATAAATCGTCGATCCTTGGGAGTGGAAAATGATTCTTCACCGTCAGCTTGTTTAGTTCTCGGTAATCGATGCACATTCGAAATGATCCATCCTTCTTCCTGACAAACAAGACCAGAGCTCCCCAAGGTGAGGAACTAGGCCTTATAAAGCCTTTGTTGGATAGATCCTTCAGTTGGTCCGACAATTCCTTCATTTTGGATGGGGACAATCGATAAGGTGCCCGTGCTACAGGTGCGGCACCAGGTATCAAATCGATTTGGAATTCCACTTGTCGAGTCGGAGGGAGACCCGGAAAGTCTTCGGGAAATACTTCAGGAAAATCTCGAACAATCAGAATGTCCTCAAGTCGCTTCTCCTCTGACTTGTCTTTAGTCTCCTTTGTAGTAACATGTGCCAAAAAGACGTGACATCCTTTTAGCATGTACTTCTTTATTTTAGTGCACGAGATGATGTTCAAACGAGTCTCGTTTTCCCCGGTCGCTTCTGTCACCATGAACAATTACGGTTTTATTTCCCCAGGGAATACGAACAATTTTCTCAGCACAAACAATGACAGCTTGGTACTTTGCCAACCAATCCTTACCAATTATAACGTCGAAACTACCAAGTTCTACGACCATTAAGTCGATATTGAATGGGTGATTTAAGAAGTTTAATGTACAACCCTGAATGATAGTGTTTAACCTAATTATTCTCCCATCAGCTAGTTCAACATCATAATAATGATCTAAGGTAGTTGGTGTGATATCAATTTGGGAGCTAAATGCAGTAGATACAAAACTTCTATCGGCACTAGTATCGAATAGGATAGAAGCATAGCAGTTGTTTAGAAGGAATGTACCCATGATGATGTTTGAGTCCAGGTTTGTCCCTGCATTGCCCACCATATATACTTTTGCTGGAGCATTGCCATTTCTACCTTGATTACCATGGTTGTTGTTCTTCAGCTTTGGACACTCCCTCTCGAAATGTCCCTAGGCCCCGCACTTAAAGCAAGTAGCTTTCTGACCTGCCCTAGTGCCCCTTTGGTTGTTAGTAGTATTGGCATTTGCAGTACTCCTACAGTCACAGGCCAGATGGCCAACTATGTTACACCTGTGGCATTTGGGAGCACATGGACCATCATGGTGATAGTTGCATTTGGAGCATAGAGATTTAGACCCTCCGTAAGGTTTCTTCTCACACGACCCAGCAGTGTAAGCCCTGCCAGTGTTATGCCTCTTGTTCTGTTGTTGTTGGTTATCATCTTGCTTCCTATTGTTTTCATTTAGACGTTTAGCAAAAGTGTGGATCTTCTTATCCATCAGCCCAGTTGCAAATTCAAATGCATCCTGCATGGTCTTTGGCTTAGATGTCATTATACTTTCGTGAATCATGTCAGGCAAACCACTGACATACCTCTCGATTTTATCCGACTCTTCCGGAAATATCCTAGCACACATCAATGCCAGTTCCTAAAAACGTTGGTTATAGCTCACCACATCGGTACCTTTAACCTTCAGATTCCACATCTCAACCTCCAGCTTCTTAATCTTGCCCTTAGGGCAGTACTTGTCGGTCATCATCTTTTTTAGGTTTGTCTAAGTCATTGCATAAGCAACATCGTGACCAACAGTCCTAACGTGGGAGTTCCACCATGTTAGAGCACTTCCAAAAAGAGTACAAGTGGAAAACTTGATTTGGTTTTCCACAGTGCAGTTGCTTATACGAAACATAGTTTCCATTCTTTCAAACCACTGAGTCAACTCGAAAACTCCTTCAGCAACCTTAAAATATAGGGGTTTGCATTTCATGAAGTCTGGGTAAGTGCACTCACGAGCAAGAGGAGCTTGTCTCCTTCTACCGATTCTCGAACCATGGTTATCTTCGCCATTTCTGCTTCTGGTGGCCTCACGTTCTGCCAACACGTCAGCAACTACTTGGGCAATTAATCTCTTAAGTTGCTCATCAGTCATAAAAGTAGTGGGGGTGGTTGTTATGGCTGGGGTGGTTCTGGTTTTTGGTGCTTTCCTTGGAGGCATTTTCTTCAAATCACAAGAAAATATAATACCCGTTAGATTTCATACAAATCATAACCATGACATGACATATACACAATAAATAAAGTGAGATCACATCACACAGTGAAATATACAACTGAATTGAAATTAACAATGGTGTAGCTAAATCAACATTCATTCATAATAAATTCCATTACAGACATGACATAATACATCCCTTCCATATATAATCTGGAAAACATACATGACCGATTCGGTTCCAAAATGATCACTGCCATTAGGTTACAAAATGAAAATAAAACCTAAAGCCTTATTAGCCGAGGGTTACCCCGTAATACTTAGTAGGCTATACAAAATAGCTAAGACATAACTTGATTTAAGAACTACTACTAGCCTCCTCCGGTACATCAGGATGTGCTGGATCCCTAGCGGGTGTCTGCTGACTCTGTAGTGCTGCCATCTGAGTCTGCAATGTCCTCAGCAAAGTCTGTGCCTCTGCGAGCTGTGCCTGTCATTTGCGGTCTACAGCCCGCAAATCTCTAATCTCAGTTTGATGTGCTAAAATCGTAGTCCGTAGTGCGCTAACCTCAAAGCGTGCTGTATCACTGGCATCCATAGACTGTACCCAAGCCTCACGAGAAGCTCTGGCCTCACTCTCCATAAGTATATCCGTGCAAGCATGAGCGCGCTTATCTCTACGTAGCAAGTTGAACTGATCGCTTATCAATGATCTATCATCCTGTGCATCGTCAAGTCTCCCATAGATCTCATCAGTATCCTGCCTAACAGTCGTGACAAAATTGGTCATCCTCTGACCCAACTCTGCCACATCAATCGCTGGTATCTCCTCTGCAATCTCATCTGGATCCATCCAGACGTCTGTAATCCCATAACTTATCTCCCTATCTGGGTCACATCTAATCTCAGCATCCAGAGTGCCAACAAAACCATAATCTGCTCTAAAGCCTCCAGTAAGCATAGCAGTAGGAGCAGATGAACACTCCCCGACCTCATATCTGGGACCAGGAGCAATGCACAACCTCTTCCGAGGTGGTAACGTAACCTCGGGAACATCCGCTCTACAGTCAGTAGAGGGTAGAAGCAAAGGTGGTGATGATGTAGGTAATGGTATAGGTAAAAGTGGTGGTGTCCCTGATGGTGGTGTCTCTGATCGAGGTGCTAAGATGTAGGTGGATGGTGCAGCAGCTCTTATCATGGCCATAGATGCCATGGTATGTGGAAGTACAATAGGTGGTGGTAGTGATAGTAGATGGGAAATAGATGGTGACTCGGCTCTTAACCGGATCATAGCAGCTCTGTAACCCAAAGGGTGGGTAGGACTAGCAGGTAGTGGTGAAGATGATATAGGTAATGGTGGTGATACTAGTAGTGGTGGGGATGGTATCTGTGGTAGTGGTGATGAGTATGATGTAAGTGGAGATGGTGGCGGAGTAGATATGGTAAGAAGTCTGTCAACCTCTGCCTCAGACAGGAATGGAATAGGTAACTGATCTCGGATACGATATGCGAGTGGTGGGATGGAGTCGGTTGGAGCTAAGTGCTCCTCATCCTCCTTATCATTAGCATCGTCTTTGGAGGACTCCTCATCATCATCATCATCTTTGTTAGTAGGGTAATCAGCTGGATCCTCCTCAGGATCCTCATCATCCTCCTTCGGATCCTCCTCAAGATCGGACTCAGTAATATAACATGGTGAATCAGCAGTGGGCGAGACAGCAGCAGGCAGTGGCTGCTCCTCAGTTGGAAGCACATCATTCTCAGGTGGCATAAAGTCTGGGTATGCAGGCTCTGGAATATATGGTACATAGACAAGTAAAGGTGGGTGCTCAGGTTCGGGCACATAATCAGGAGATGGTGGGTGCATCGGTAGTCCATCATATCCGTAGACCACAACTCTTGGAGAGCCTACGTTTGATGGCTCCTCGTAGTCGTTGGATATCAATGTGTAGGTGACTGTGGAATCCTCTGAATCTGACATGACAAAATTTGAAAATTAAAAGTAGCTTATATAAGTATTAATATAAGACTCTTATCGTAATATACGTAATATATATTATAAACACGTACATCAATCATCAATGCATCAAGTATAAACAATTAATGCAAACAACTAGTGTATGTATGTCCTGTGAAAACCCCTTAGTATGATGCAATGTTTGAAAACGGTTATAGTCCAGCAAAACATTTGACTTGATTCTCTATAACTTAGGCTCTTGATACCAATCTGTAACACCCCCAAATTGGGTCGCAGTGGAATATGGATTGAGATGTTACTTTATAGATCAATAGCACAAAATATATATATGAGAACGACCATTAAAAGAGTCGTTTAAAACTGATACATTGGATTTAGCAAATTGTTTGTTACATAAGCCCGAAGCTTCACTTGTTTGTTGTTCAAAATACAAAGATTTTAGTCCATAACAAATATATCCTCAACATGTAATGCAACCAAATCTTTAATGCATATGACTTCTAAAATAACGACCACCAATGTATCCTTTGTCTTGTACCTCATTGATCTCCTGAGAAAACACGCTTTAAAATGTCAACAATAATGTTGGTGAAGTCATAGGTTTGTAAAATGTATAATGTAGGACCACAAGATTTCCCAAGTGTATGATAATGCAATAGATGCAAACATCACAAAAATGTAATTACATTTCCCTAAGCTCATGACACTGAAGCTCGACATAAATGAATTGCAATATAAATTGCCAACATTGCCCGTGATGATGTTCTAACCAGCAACATCCCAAATCCGACATGGTATACGTTTTTTTGTCCAGTGATAGCTAATCACCTGAACGGGAATGTCAATCCCAAATAGATCTATCTTATAACATTCGCGCTTACCCTCCAAGTAATTAACAGTTCATGCCACTTAAGCTAATCCGTAATCATTTGAGTGAAAGTATAGTTGTTGTGTCCATAAGTGAAGACAAGTATTGTATCCTATACAATATGAAAATGAGTGTGTAATAAAGTTGTAAACGAGTTTGTAATGAGTATGTACACATTTTTGTAAATGTGTATGTAAACGAGTATGTAAACAAGTTACGAAATCAAGTATGTAAATAAGCATGTAAAAGAGTATGTAAAAGAGCTTATAAATGAATATGTACACAAGTTATATCGAGCATGTATTCTCCCCCGAGATCTGTAAAATAAATGTAAAACAAGTGAAAGAGGGGCTATAAACTCACCTCGAGTAAATGAATCAACAAAATATACCATATGCGTGAAAAACCTCACGTAAGTGCCCGAGTGCAACCTAATTAATTATAGGTCGTATGAGTACTAAGTACTTTGAATAACTAATACCATATATAATTCTATATAGCTATATCACCATCTAATTGTATTTGAGAAATAATATTATAAAGTTAAAATGTTTATAAATATTACCTTAGTAAAAATGTCGTAACTTTCTCGTTTTAAGTCCGTTTTGTACGTTTTTTATGTCCACGCTTTCGTATTTTAAAGATATATCAAAATATTACATTTTAATATTTTTAAGTCCTCTGATGAACAGTACTTTTTACTGTTCATGCACTTTTATAAATTTATTTATTCTAATCTCGTAATAGTCGTATCTTATTCGTTTTAACTCCGATTTTAGTGATTCTTTCGAGCACGTCTTCGTAATTAAAAGTTCTATCTAACTAACATATTTTCCAAAAAGTTTCTGATGTGAACAGTAATTGGTTTTTATAAAATTATTTTTATAAAAGTATTTATTATCGTAAACGTGAAAAATCCATAACTCCTTCGTTATTGATCAAATAATTATGATTCTTAATGTTTTGGAATCCTAAAAATATGTACTTTCTGTGAAAAATAATCATATATTTTTATCAGATGTGGAAAATAATAAGTTTTTATAAAATTGTTTTTATAAAAGCTTTTATTATCGTAAACTTGCAAATGGCGTATCTTCTTCGTTATAGCTCGGATTTTCGAGTTCTCTATATGCCTACGATCGTCATGACATGTAGTATTTTATAAAAATATAAAATAAATACCTTATTTTCGTAATTAAAATAGAATGTTTGGATATTTTGGTTAAAATGTGTTCAAAACTTGTTTTTATAAGTTTTTAGTTTAGTAACTTTGTTACAAGTCCTCTACAACACCTATACTACATGTCCCATGTACTTTAGGTCTTTTAGTCCATTTTTTGTCCAAGAATATCAAGTGCTCACATATATTTATCCATAAACTTTAATAAATAAACTTTTAAACAATTATTTTATATATACCTTTATAAATTGATCCATACTTGTATAATGTTTATACTTCCATTACCATATGTTCTCAACATCAATATAGCATATGACAAAGTATATCAAACCATGATCAAAAGTAAAAATCCATTTTACATGTTAATATGTTTCCTAGATGGTGATTTACTATATAAACATCATATACACATAAAATCATAAATGTGAAGAGTGTAGGGTTTTTAGATGACCTTATGATGAAGTATGATGAAGAGTATCAAGATCTAAACCCTAGTTTAGAATGAAAACCCAAGCTTCCAATATTAAGAAACCCTGAATTCCAATGAAACCCTAATCTTGCACTTTTCTTGATTAACCCTTTTAAACACTAAACCAAGCCTTTAATACACCTTAGATTACCTTATATACGATGTTAGAATACTTGCATACTTGCTAAATAAAATTGTATTAATTATTTGAGTGTGTTTGTTGTTAGTCGTGGCTAGGGAAAGAGACCAAGAGAGAGTTTGTGTTGTTTTTACTTAAGAAAATGTGATGTATATTTTTCTACAAGTCTTGCACCCTTTAAATACTAAAATACTTAGTCCTAGTTGCTAGTTGAAGACACTATTAGAGAGCTCAAGACAAGATGAGTGAAATAAGGAAGAAAAAGACCAAAACACTAGTCACAACATTATGTTTTAATGAACCTTAGGTTGTACAAGATTTAGTTGTTATATTATGAGCTCTTTGTCCCCTTGGGACTACATTTGTATCCAAAATTTAGGAGGGGGGAGGTGGCTAAGAAAGTCTTTGATATCTTGAGATAAATATCTAGTGATACTTATAGTTTAAGATGTAGTGTAAGTATAAAAAGAGTATACTTGTAAAGTATTTGTTTTGGTTTGGTTCCCTTATGTAAAATTTGGCCAAGATGAGCAACATAGGTGAAGTTTTATAAAACTTTGAGTATTGGGTATAAAAATGGGTATTTGTTGAAGCGTAGAAAAGTTTTGGTGGTTCCGTGAATGCCTAAATGTATTTTATCACGAAACGTAAACACTTTACGTAACCAATAAAAATAAAATATGCAAAGTTAATAATTATCTAACACTTGCTTGACGTAAACATATAATTGTTTGATGCCCGTTTACATTGAATGATAATTTTTAGCTTACGCGATTTAACTTAACGATTAAAATTAAAAGCAAAAGCGTACGAGACTAAAAATAAATAGTGAAATGAATGACGTCGTAAAATAACCTAAAAACACGGGGTGTTATATTGTGGGTATGTTCACTGGAAATCCTCACGAGACTTCACTCGTCCACTTGAGCCACCAAGTGGTTTAAAAGGCTTGTTGCATACGCTAAATGCAACCGTGATTCCTACGAAAGTGAGTTAGGATGTCTTTTGTTTCCTATATTGTTTTGTATATTGTATGCTATAATGATTTTATTCAGAATTATGCCTTGGTATTAGTTTTTCCTACAGCCATACAGGTTGATGCACGTGATTGGTGCTAGGTTAATACTTGGCCGTAAGGAAACATTTCAAGCCAGACTAGTTGGATGCTATACCGAATATGATAAAGTAACTTATGATGATAGATGTTGCTCGAGGAAGTAAACTTGGAGCATGGCTTAGAGCATGCTGTCTCTTCATCATACCGAGCAAATACAGGGGAGTCTTCCATTCTAATTCTAATCTTATTTTTAGATTTTTTATTTCCTTAATGTATAATAAGGACATTATACAAATCAAGTGGGGGGATGGGAGTAGAATCATCACTTGACTAAAACTTGCCTTCGATTTTCTAGTTTTCTTTGAAAAATTGTGTCAATTTAATTGTTTTTGACATGTTTTTCTTAACTAAACTAGAATTAATCTTTGTCGAATGCACATTTAAACTATATTCCTATTGGTGAGGTTTAAGCCTGATGATCCGTTTTCATCCGTTTTAAAAAATCCACCCAAATATTGAGTGTGCCGGTAGTATTGTAGACTTTAGAACTTGGCTTGTACATCATTACGAGACCTAATTGATTAGCAGGAATAGATGGTTCGAGAAGGCAACATTTAGAAATTCACCCAAATAAGCCTATATATATGTGTTTATCGATTTGTTACATGGACTTGTCGACCACCCGTGATAAAACCCTTTTGTTGCACTCGCTATTAGTGCAAGATACCCCTGGATCACCCTTGTTGAGTCAATCTGTGTTTTCACCCTATATTGTATGTTTTGTTACACCATTTCGCCTTAGCCAACCCTGTAGTCTATATTTATCTTTGTGTTGAAATTTCTGGCTGCCTAAGTCCATGGTTCAGGAAAATGGGTTTGAAGATTGGCACTTTCGTTGAAGACATATTATTATGATCATGGAAACCCCCCGGTATTATCACTTTCGATACTGTTTATCTCAAGTGAGGGGATATTTTATATGTTATATACAAGAGTATTGTAAAAAAAGGAAAAGGGTGGTGCAACTATAAGCCATCTAGTGAAGAACGGGTTAGCATTCTCCGCAAGATCTCATTATTAGCTAACCCATTACGATGATATGATCAGATTTCGTACTTGAAGACTTGGACTATGGATAGACAGTAGCCGGTTATGGATAACTTAGATTATATAGGACTATTTGTTTTGTGTTTTTATCTTAACACCAATTAAATATGTATCCCATGTCTATCCTTACCTTTTATATCACCCATTAAGCCTGTGTGTGTCACCCATGTTGCCTTTAGGAATTATTTAGACCCTAACTCTAACTGGTGCATATTTGTGTAGTTTCCAAGCTTATGATGTCACACCCCGCCTAGGCAAAAACACGAGGCGTAACATCATGGATATCATCACAACACAATGGTGTCAACAATAGAGAGAACTAAATGAAATAGATAAACAAATGAGACACAATGTGTCATGACAATATCTAACACAAGACAAAGGAGTCTTGCATTACGATAGCAAAGTCATACCACAAGGAAACATACTCCAAAAGTCTAAACAATCAAATAACAACCAAGTATCAA